>JBCIKM010020974.1:0-16435 GCA_039654465.1 Melibe viridis
GAGAGAGAGAGAGAGAGGAATGGAGGGAGGGAGGGGGGGGGGGAATAAATGGATAAGATAAGTGTAACTGAACAAGAAATCTGGTCTAAACAGAATGAAAAGCTGATTTCAAAGTCTTCGCGACATGCAAGAGAGAAAAAGACTTAGCAATGAGACAGACTCATGAAAAACTTAACAAAAGTTACAAAAGAAGATAATTCCGTCTACATCTGTATTTCATGGTTGGTGACCATTTTGACACTTTGATTTATGTTTTGAATCAATACAGTAATTCTTTTAAAAAAAGGGAAAAAAGTACAAAAACTTTGTATATATCATATTAAAAAAACAACAGGTCATTTGGGACAAATGAAAGACAGAGAATTTAGAGTATAAATAAAATACTTTATGATATGATGTGGATGCAACTTGAAAAATACTTATTCGAAACATATGAAGTAAACGTGAATTTAATTGGTCTCACACGATAACGATGGTACAGTATATACAACTTAGTGAGAGAAACAAAAATGTAGAACTGTAAGCACCACTGTTGGCAAAAAAAAAAGGGACCAAAAAGAAAAAGAAAAAAAAAAAAGAAAGGATCAAACACAAATTCTTAGTAAGTTGTTGTGAGACTGTGAGTTTGAATAGACCTCTGTCTTCTTCTTCTTCAGTTACATCGACTGACTCAGTGAGACGAGTATTACTTTCCCTCCCAGGGTTGAGTATTATGAGCATTAGTTTTACACTAAAGTAAAAACTACAGACATTTCTGTTATTTTTCTGGACTCTCAATGCTCTTTACAAGCAACTCATTAAAGAAAGTAAAAGAAAGGTAAATAAAAATTCTTATCTTACACTCAGGACGCTGGTAAAAACTGCACATCAATCAAAGCCACTCATGATGGGATTTCTCAGTGGTTTACATTACGGTAAAACACCCCGTATTATACCAGTGGCATATAACAGTCGTCTAGGTGCTAAGCAATGTTGACGGGAGAACAGAGCGTAAAACAACAGGAGAAATCTAAGCGAATGATGCATTCGACATTGACAGGAATGGACAAAAACCAAGCCTCAGTGTGCAATTACTTAAAACAATGTTCATACAGAAAAAAAATGTCACAGACCCTTTTAATAATATCTCACTAATTTTAAAAACCCACTCTTACCAGTTGAGAGAAAATTTACTCATACAAAATCTTAAAAATCAACAGAATTGTTTCTCTTGACATAGACCATTATTCTTTGTTTGCAGCAAAAAATTATGCCCAAGCATAAAAAAATCATTGGAGAAATACTTATTACAGATGGTAATGTAAGTTCCTTTCGGAAAGAAAAAAAGGTCATGAACTCAATCATCCCTGATGGTAGATATTACAGAAAATGGAGGAAGAAACATCAACAGGAGAAAAACAAACAAACAAACAAACAAGGATGACAAAAACAATATTCAGTGGTTAACCACCTTGAGTCTGTTAATATCAACTATCTGTATCCACACAATTAGACTTAAAGATGATAGGATGATCATTATGACATCCAAGGGTGGCTATGAACATCATCACTGTAAGCATTTGGGGCAAGGGGGGTGGAACAACATATCAGTTTTTTCAAGTGACTAGAATAGTTATATAATTACATTGACAAACTAATCAACACGCAGATGCAGAGTTTTCAAAATTTCACAAACATCAAAGTATTCACATTATGATTTTAGGATAGAGTAAACATACCACTGATTCGGTGGTGAAGGACATTTGATAAGAATTGTTTCGAGTTTAACATTATTATATTTTGAAAAAAATATGTTCTTTAAAAAATTCTACTGTGACCTTTGGCCTAGACGGAAAAATATCTTAGATAAACTGTAGGTACTTACAGTGAAGCACTGATATTTTGACAATTTTTTGTTCTTGAATTGTAGCTATCAGCTAAGAAATACTTTGACTGTTTCCGCCTGTCCAATTTGACTAACTTTCAAACTATAGTCTTTAAATATTCAACTTAGTAAGCGCAATGCTATGGTTCAAATGACAGCACTGCAGTAACAGGAAATATTTTTAATGTTATAGGATAATGAAATACAACTTGACAATGGCAGACTTCTTTTAGCAACTGTTCTCAAAGGAAAAAGTTGCTTTCACTTGACATGAAAAAAACCTCAGACTTATTGAACACTCTCTCAAGCTTCTGACAACCCCAGAGTTATTGAACACTTTATCAAGCTTCTGACAAGACTATATTGGTATTACAATACGATACAATACAATACACCATCACAACTATTGAATGCAATTATTACAATAACTGCTACTGAGCTGGCAGAACTGGACAGTGAATCTGTGCTCTGGAAACCAGTGTTTATATAATACAAAGGTCATAAATAACCAAAATGTTCATATCAATACTTCAGTTGCAAGTATTCATAGAGATATTGAATGACTGGTTTTCAAAATTCTAAATTCAGATTCTTTTCCTCCCAAAATGGTCAAATATAATCATAACAAGAGCTTAACATAAATGAAAAAAAACAAAAAAGTAACAAAGAAAAGAGGGCAAATATTCTTTTAAAATATCATACTGAATTTAATTTCCACACTAAAAAAATTAATGTGTTACAGTTTCTACAAATCTTTGTGGATGAAGGTTATGCTTTAAAACTATTCACAACATCATGTTCTTTGCGTCATTTTATACCATAAATGTGAGCGCCATTCAACTCAACAGACCTTTTTGGTGGAGAATGCTACTGCCAGTTCTGCCATGCTCGTAATCATAAAATGCATATTACAAAAGCTTGAAAGGAAAGCGGTGAATGGTGGTTTTGGTTTTCTTGTGGTGACGATGGTGTTCTTTCATAGGGAAAGAGTGCTGAGCACAATTCAGATCTTTTGGGGCTGTTTTCTCCTTGACAGTTTAGATCTGAAAAGAGGAGAAAAAGAAATTCAAGCAAGACATGACAAAAATATTTTCAACTTCACAAGGTAAAATCATGAACCGACTTGGTGTGCGTACACCAACTGAAGAGACCTAAAAGTTATTCACTTAAATTTCTCTTATAACTACAAGTATTTATTTTGTACTTGCTACTTTTTTTTTCTTTTCTTTTTAAAGAGATGTTAAATTTTCATTCATGCCAACTAGAGACTTATAAAAAAAAAAAAAAAATATCAGTTTTATTGTTACCAAAAAAAACCCAAAAAATCTCACATCTTTTCTAATTTCTCATCTCTGCTTTCAGAAAAACAATGGCATATATTTCTTGTTTTGGCGCTGTCTATTCAATTGGATTGACAATACACACTAAAAGCAATTCCTTCTCCTCAACAGAAAGTAAACACATCAAAAGCAATATAAGAAGTTGATTGAGTGAAAGAAATAGACGGGTGTGGAAAGTTCGGTCAGAGAAGTTGCAGTATGCACAGCAGTGACTCATTGGCACTTGTAGAGTTTGAATACCAACCACTCCTCTAGAGCTCTGCCAGAGACATTGAAGACTAAAGTTGGAGCTATCGCTCACAATCTGGTAGCCAATGGCCCAATAGTCCAACTTGCCAAAGAAGGTCCTTGGTTTGAATCCCACTTCAGCTAATATCCAACTTTCCTGTTGTTTCCTTTCTTTCTAAAGCTTTGCCTCCTCTTGGCACTCTACACACACCATTTTCTCTGATCTTATCTGGAATATTAGCTGGTATCAGTTTACAGTCACCCAGTGCCCTATGATGGTGACTAGCGCTAACTAAACATGACCTATCAAGGACTACGCCAAAGCTGTCATGCTACCTTATTTGCCCAGCCAGCAGTGGGTTGATGGCATAGAGCCAGTCATGGAAATCTTTGTCATCTATGGTCTGTAGCAAGAAACACCGCAACTTGGTCTTCACAGTGAAAGCGTTGTGGATCTGAGGAGCAAAAGAAGACCATTAACCACCATAGCATTTAAAAATTTGGAAGATCTTCTTTTTTTTTTCTCAAGAGATGAAATGATAGAATTCAGAAACTGCAATGGTTTCTTTAATGGTCAAGATAGATCCCTGGAGAGTTTATTCAAAGGTCCAATGTGTGAGAGACACAAATCTAGCATGTGATTGGTGAGTAATTTTAGCTTTGTCTTAGAATCTATCAGAGAAATCAAAGACCAAAAGCCTGTAATAAGACAAGAACACAAAATTTTGTGGCCTTTCTTTTTCCAGGGCACGAGACACTCTGTGTAATAATAATTTCTCAAATAAAACAAAACCGAGCTAAAACAACCCATCCTGGTTCATATGTCAATAATGAGTGGGAAATTTAATCAAGCAATGCTGTGTGAAGAAAATTTACATTTTTCTAGAAAGTGTCAAGGTTACAAGAATAATAGTTTTCTCCAATCACAACCTCAAAGGAAGTCCATACCTTCAACAGTGCTTGCTGGTCCTCAGAGTATTCTATCTCTGCCGTGGCCAAATTGACAATGCCCCGCACCACTGGATCCTTCTCCGTTCCATAGATGTACATGTACGGCCGACGTACCACCTGGAAAGAGAAGGGTCACTTTTTGAAATATAATCCTTCCTTTGCACTAGTTGTGGAACAAAGGAAAAGTCACAAATCAAAGTCCATGTTCAGAATAAACAGCTATACTTCTTTTCTTTCACTTGGGAGTATGTTCAGTTTGAATGCTTTAAAGCTTAAGAGAAAAAAAAAAGATACATATTACATAAGAATCCCCTTTTGAAATGAAAGGTTCAAATAATGACAAATGATAAATCTTACCACAGAAGGAAAGTAAAAGTGACAGTGCAACAATCTACTCCATTCCTTATTGATTGGAAAAGGGATTTGGGTAACAATATTTTCTCAACGTATTGATATGACCGGGGAAAAAAACCCAACCCCTTGAATGCAAACAAATTAGAAGTTAAACAAGCACAAAACCCTCAAAATATTTCTTATATCTCCTATCAAAAAGGCTAAAACAACAACACAATAAATGATAAATAAGGATAAGTGTGATAACTACGACTGCAAACACAACAACTTACAACCCATTTCTTGACCCAGCCCTCAGTGTTGTGTTCCAGGAAGTTGAGGTAGCCCCGCCTGGAGACCACGGGACTCGGGCGGATCTCCTCCACATCTGGCAGGAACATGGGCTGGTCCAGATTGAT
This sequence comes from Melibe viridis, assembly GCA_039654465.1. NCBI lineage: Eukaryota > Metazoa > Mollusca > Gastropoda > Nudibranchia > Dendronotidae > Melibe > Melibe viridis. Next base: position 5,136 of record JBCIKM010020974.1, read on the forward strand.
GGGCTTGATGGGAAGGGACAACTTCCTGTCTGCAGCATCGCTTGAAGGAGACGGGGAGGTGGTAAGAAGACTGTCACAGGACTTGCTGTTCTGGATGGGGACACTGCTTGTGACTGGCCTGGACGTGAGAGAAGAATGAAGCTGATTTATTGGCTACATATTCTACAATCAATTTGATGTATCACACATAAAATCTTCGAGTCAAAACTTTGAATTGAATCCATTTTCAATCATTTTCTGGAAAGCACATGATTTTGAAAGCAGGGATGTATGATATAGTATTTTTTTGTACAATTCAGTGAAGATCATATTCTTAAAGGTCTGTAAATTGAAGCAGTTAAAAGTTTTGATATATATACAACTTGATGAAAAAATTTTATCAAGGTTGATCCTTGCCAAAGTTTTGTTATAAGTTAGTCTTTTCCTTTGTTTTTGTTAAACTTGCAGTCATTTTCATTCTTACTTTCTTTGGAAAAAGGTGTGTGTGTGTGTGTAGGGGGGGGGGGGGGATTTTATGATTTTACTACACATAGTAATCAAGAGTTAATATTCAAAGTTTTAATTGTGAAGAGAAAAATCAGTTTTGAAGACATTGAAGATCAGTCTTATTACAATTACTAACAGTACCTTAAAGTAAATTTCTCCGAATCATCAAGTGATACTCAAACTGGCATTGAATGAAACTTAACCCAGGAAGATGACCAAGCATGGACTTACTTGAGTGTGTCTGAGGCCACGGAGCTGGTCAGGCTGGTGCCCAAGGAGTCCCCGCTGGACTGTCCCTCACTCTCCTCAGAGGTGGCCGTAGTATTGGAGGCAGTCATCACATCCACCTGGAAAAGCAAATGGTTGTTATATAACTCTTTCCTTTTGAAATTCCACAAGTTAATATAAAAAAAAATAATATATATATATACAGGTAGTTTCACAAGCTTGTTTAAAATAAACTTAAAATTCAAACAAGTTTATGTATAAAATGAATTAATTTAATTAACGTGTTCAATTTCAATGAAATAACTGCAAGCATGATGCAGTTGTGGCCTCTCAACGATTACAATTTGTTTTTTTTCTCTGGCACCCAATATAGCAGAAATATTCAGGAAGGCTCTTGACTCATGGATCTTGATGACTTGTCAGCCAACAGCAAGAGGAAACACCTTGGACAAGACTTTCATCCTGTCAGTGAAGCAATCACAACAGACCTGACATTGTCACAAGTCTGTAAGCTACTTTTGATATCAGCGCAATCAGGGAAAGATCCTCATGGACTAATCACAGATTTCATTCTTTCTCTATTAATGGAGATCAAAGATGACAGAAAAGAAAAATATTGCCAAGTCAACGTACAGGTGGAGGCTTGAGAGGAAGTCTGCCTTGCAACATAAAGCGCACGCATTTGGCAGCCAGTTCTTTCTCTGGGTCTCCGTCCGTCTTCAGTTCCAGACTTTCCCCTCGGTTGAGAATCTGGACCTGCTTCTCCTTCACGTCAATGTCCTTGGGGTTCTCATCTGGCTTGGGCTCCCTCTTGTCCTCCTTGTGACTGCGCTGGTTTTGAATCTACAACAAAATTATCGCAATTAATACAAAAGAAATCTTTTTAAAAAAAACCCAAAAAACTTTATAATCACTCATATCAATTTACACTGTGACATAAAAACATCACATAGAACTGCAAATTTCATGGATACATTAAGTGTTAAAATTCCGTGCGATGGAGATAAAGATGGAATAAAAAGGCCAAGAATTTGATTTCCTACATTTGAAGGACTTTTTGTAAACAAAGCAAAAGACTTTTACATTATCTACCATGATTATGTTGAAAAAGTGAACAATTTAGGTAAAAGGCTCTAAACAAACAAATTACTGCATTTATTTCACAGCTATGCTCATCAAGAGTGATGGCAAAACACTGATCAAATTAGAGTAGGGCTCATTATACAAATGGGAAACTCAACACCTGTGATTCTCCCTATGTTAATGAAAGCATGGAAATTTCTCTATTATGGCAATAAATAGTGTTCATATCATGCTATATGCATTATTATTTATATCCAAACACCAACCTTGGCCTGTCTGTTCACAATCTCTTTGTCCATCTTACTCAACTCCTGGGATTTGTTCTGCTCTGCCAGTTTCTCTCTCAACTGAATCACATGCCTAGTTTTCTCAACCTAAGGGAGAAAAAGACTCATTAAAGAGAGGTGCACGTTGAGATAAAAAAAGGTCAGTATGAACAATCACACACCTAAGGCAAATTTTTCCTCAACTCTAGTGATAAATAAGTTTTAAATCTAAGTAATTTTTTATGGTAATGACTATACTTGAGATATGCCTAAACAGCACCTATCTGTCTGGTTGCATAGTTTTGTTAAAGCATACTCTACTTTAATTAATTAATTAATGTACATACCATCTGTAGCCGGGTCAGTTTCTCAAGCTCCCATTGGTGGTCTCCAAGCAAGGAATCCCCACGGGGCCGCCAGCCGTTCAGGTTCTCCTCACCCCTCACGTAGGTCAAGGATGTGTCCACCACTTTGCGCTGGCGGCGCTCTACACCTTGACAAAAACAGAATGGACAATGAGCAAAAGAAAGTAAAATAAAAAAAATAAACCCCAAAACCCAGCCCCAGCACCAATAAATCTTAATTCAAACTAAGTGCAAAATCATGATCTTAGCCTACAGACTTTGTCACTCCGAAAATACTGACTGATTAGAAGACTTGGGGAGTTTTTTCCTCTGTAAACAATAAGAACAGATCATGAGTTGTGTCCTGTAGCTATGAAATGATGAAATGTTCAGTATAATCCATATTAACACAGTGAACACATTTCTCTGTCCAATGACATAATTTTCAGTGTGAAAAGAAGACTGAGAAAAAAATCAGATTCCAGGCCTTGCTTGAAGAGGGATAGATATAATTGTAAGTTTTTCAAGAGTTAATTATCTTAGAGATAAAGGTCTTTGGATGGAATGAGACATGAAATAGACAGTCAGGTTATCAAACATCTGGCGTTAACCCATATAATACCAAAAGCCACTCTAACTCTTTCTCTATACACAGTCAGATTGCTGAACAAGTAACCAACAAGCAAACAAAATTTGATTTTTTAAAAAAGGACCAAACACGGTCTGCTGTATTTGATACCTCTGCAAATAAAAATTGACCTCAATTGGAAAGTGCTGGGGTCCCAGTCAAAAGGAACGGGTTTGATTCCTGCATGTGTCATCCTGCCAACCACACTGCAGTGCTGCAAAGCAGCTGATACCTGGTTTGTACCAGACCTTAAAGATAACTTTACTCTTCAGGTCAAATAATGGCAGAGGTATTTTATTGATTCAATCAAGAATGAAGTGAGTATTGAAACCTTACCAGACTCTGACAGCTGTCTGAGCAGCAGCTCGTAGATGCCGGCCACCTTGCCATAGTCGGAGGTCTTGGTGCTGCCAAAAAGGTTCTTGAGGGCCCTGAAACGGGGACTGGATCCAGTCAGAAGAGGCGCACAGGGGGAGGGAAGAGAAAAGAGCAGAAACACAATGACCCATGCAACACCGAGGGAGGACCAGACTCAAGCGATACTGACCACAGACTAACTACATAGTTACGGACTGACCAGTATGTTGAGGCACAAGAAAATAAAAATACATTCTATACAATGAATTTATAGACATTGGCAGACCGGAGAAAGAGCACTGGCAGATTGGTTGCAGTCATGTGGGACAAGAGCAATTGACAATGAATGAGACACCGTGTACGACTTTTGTACCAATGGACTGTAAGCCATAAATTGCTTTTCAAATTTCATATTCATATTAATTTCATACATCTGATCAAAAAACAAAAACAAAAAAAACAACAAAAAAGAAAATCACAGGTTTTAATGTGAAAAGTTGAGATATGGATTGTAATACCTCCACAAAAATATTTTTTATTCTATTAAAAAAAAATAATAATTATACATTTGGAATAAAAAGAAAAAGAAAAGTTTGCTATTAAATCTGTTCCACATCTTGAAAATACAATCCACTCGAAAGAAAGTGTTTGAAAATATGTGTTACATTTTTTTGTTATATACAGAATTCAGAATTTTTATAATCTACATTTTAATTGAAAATACTGAAAATTTAACCGTAATAGAAAGACCAGCAGCAATTACAAATTCCAATATGAAAAAAAATGAACAGCTGCAATAACGGTGAAGCACATATTTCCACAGCAGTTTTCTGGAAGACAGAAAGGGATTTGGAAATCTTGGTATAACTAATTGGGTTTTGGGGTGTTTTTTTTTTACTGCTCTGCATCCTCATGCATAATACTATTCCAACTAAAGATAAATGCAGCACTTGGCTCGCAGCTTCACTCTGCTTTGAAAAGAAGTCAATGCATCCATCATCATGTTTATTGAATTTAAAAAATGAATTATTTACATATAAAACCTTATAAAGATAATCTTACATGCCAACACATACACTCTATAGAATTTTTAAAATGAATTATTTACATATATAACCTTATAAAAATTATTTTATATGGTAACAAAAGAAAATTTGACACTCCTGATAGACTCCATGAGAATAGAAACTTTGAAGAGGGTATACGACCTCAGCCAGCAAGAAAGAGACAAAAACATTGTTTCAGATGCCTTTCAAGTAAAAAAAAAAATAATGAATCACTTTCATGACATAAATCATAAGATGATTTGTGGACAAAAGTCAAAGCACAAAAAAAGCCTGCCAAGGTTCACAGGGATTTCATTTTATCTCTTTTCAAGAGTTAAACAAAAAAAAAGTTTTGCAAAAAAAGTTTTGCTTTGAAGGCATAATGATTTGTCAAAACCTATTAATCATGCTGCTATGGCTCTTGTCAAGTCTGATGGAAAAATGCATGCAAACAACAAATACTAGTATAGTTTCTATCAAATTTTCCTTGGGTCTATGCATTATCTTTAGTTGAAGAGCAGGTCTAAAAATAAAACTTCCTCGATCAAATATCTCAACATCTATAAATCTTCCATTGCCGTGCAGCATTTTCTTAAAAGGGTACAAGTAGAGGATTAGAAAAAGATAAAAGAGAGAGAATGAAAGTTATCCGTTAAAAAACTTGCTTTCACTCTTGCTATCCAAGAAAAAGGAAATGGTTTAGGAAACGAGATTATTATAGTTACAGGGACGGATGTGCTGTAACCAGGCATAGAAAAAGGAAGGTTCAAACAGATGCTCATATCACAACACCGCTTTTGCACAATTCAACGATTATGGGACCTTATGATGAGAAATTATAATCAGGACAGAAGACCCTAAGAGATAAAGGGATCGGGTAAAACTAAAGCAAACATTGTGGACGGACCAGCACCACAACCATCAGCACAGGGATACAACTATACTATAACAAACAACAGCCAAATAGTTCTCTCTGTCTCTGTCTGTCTGTCTCATTATTGGAAATACTTAAAAACAAAGTCAACCAAATATATCTCTGCACCCTGGATATAGATTTTTACAAAGCCAATAGGCCAGCTAGTTTATTCTTTCTGAAGAGATACAAATGGTTTGTGTGGATCTTGCTTGTCAGCACCCAGAGGATATTGATGAAGTTTCCTTTCTATCTTAAGAAGTCGTGCATACCATGAGCCGTATTTAATTTTTGGTTTTCATTTAAAAAACCACCTTGCAATCATAACTCTTGTTTATAAGAGCAATTCTGTGGTTACAAATAGATGGAATGTTAGAAGCTTTGAATGAAGTTACAATCTCGCTTGGTTCTAGTTTTTCACAACCAGAGAGTGAATAGTTAATCACACTCACACTAAATACTATACAAATCTTTTTACATAATATTGCAGAATGCTTTTCAAGGAAATTATCATGAACTGCTTATGTTCACTTCTGCCTCTTAACTGAGGCCAAAGTTTGCTAAGTCCTGTACAGCACAGCTGCCAAAGAGACATATTTTTACAAGTTTCAAGGGCAGCACACATGTCTATCAAAATGCTAGTGATAATGTTAACCATTTAACTGGGCAAACATAAATTTTTTAAGCATCTTTTATTTTCTTGGCAATACCTCGAGTTACTTTTTAGCATCAGCAGCCAGTATATTTTGTTGTTGTTTTTTTTTTTCGAGTATTTGAAAATGATCTGATAGTTTCCATTATCTGTTTTTGCACTTACGTTCTTGACTTTTGGCTTATGCATTTTTTAGTTGATATTTTGTCCTTTCATACCCAGTGATTAAGCCTTGTTATCATTTTAACTGAACCCCTTCCGTACCAGTGAGACTGTGTGAGGTTTTTACCTTGGAGCAGAGATCTTGGTGTCCCTGGAATGCACCACCATGCACAGGTCCTTGGTGATGCAGGCAGGCTGGGCACAGTTCTCAACCTGAACAGCAAAATTAAAGAAAAGGGGGAAAAAATGGAATTAAAAGGTCAGAAGTTTTCTTTTCCTTTGTTGAATTTTCAGATAATAAACCCGAAACAAATAATTTGAGACTACTGGTTATACATTGTTAAAATAGGCAACAGCTGATGAAAGCAGAAAATACATGAAAAAAGACAAAATAAAACAAAAATCATAACTATTAATTTGGTCTAAGAAAGTTCATTTATTTGTCATTGCAGGGAAAAGAATAGAAGGCAACCTTTTGAAAAGAAAGCAAAGAAGTGACAGAGAGATAGAAAGAGAGAGAGAGAGATAAAGAGAGAGAGAAATAGAGAGAAAAAAGGGCAGAGACAAACAGACAGAAAGACACATGTAGATAAACAAAAAACCCAGACAAAGACAGATGTACTGTGAGGAATATAAAGAATGCTAGTGTGAGAGATAGTTGACTTTGACACAAGTAGCAAGTGGACGGAATGATGGAAGCAAGGATATATTGGGGTTAAACCAGTCCAAATTCAGCTCCAAGAACAAGGAAGTCCTCTCCCCCTTGACACCCAAACACAAACTACTGAGTAAGTTCTTACCTCTAAGTATGCTGACAGGGTCATGTAGACCTTCTCTCCGTAAGCGGTGACGCGGTTCAGCATGGGAGAGTTGTGCAGAGAGCTGTCCCAGGCAGCTTCAAACTGGAAAAATACCCTGTCAGGATGAAGAAGATGAATTGTAAGACTAGGATTAAGTAAGTACCGAAAGCACTTTGAACAGAACTTATCCAGGGTCCCTAATGTACTCTAAGTACCTTACAAAACCATATCCCTGGCAAACAACCAAGATATGAGACATAAGATAATATAAGCCTACTGTTAGACCTATTACAACTTTTTCAACAGAGACAAAGCTGCCTTCATTCAAGTGGACCTCCAAACATCCATTTCTAATAGGAAACTATGTGCAGTCAAATGCCTCACCCAAGGACACTACGCCAATGATTATGACTAATAGCTACATCTTGGACAGCGGAGCCAGGGAACATATTCAAGCGTCACCCTTCCAGATACGAGCTACTATAGTTGTTGCTTTACTTTCGCTTCAAGAAAGTAATGTTCACCACAAAGCCATCAAGGCCCAGATGCAGTTGATGTAATATTTATGTTTTGAATTAACCATAATCCTCAGTGGTAAAAAGGATTTCTATTCTGCTGCACTATGGCTGACACATTGGGTTGTAACAATTATCTTTGAGACAGAACTTAAGAATATATATACCCCCCTCCCTAACTCAGGGCATATAAGGGATAAATCTATAAAAAATCGATCAAAATGAAATACAAATCCTTTACAAACACATTACAAAAAAAAAAACCCCCAAAAATTACAAACCGAAACAAAACAAAAGCAGCCCCTCACCTGTCATCATTTTGGTATTGCATGAAGTGGGCAGGGAACAGACCAAGGGACAGAACTGTGGTCTCAATGTCATAGTCATAAAACTCCACTGTGTTCCTGATGCGACCTGTGATAGGATTATTGGGTTGGGTTTTTTTAATACAAAGAAAAAAATAAATAATATTACCAAATTCAGACTTTAACTAAGAAATTGAATGAAAGCAAAAACCAGAAAGAAAGAGAAACCTATAGTAGTGTTATCATAAATAGTTTGCCATTCTCAACAACTCATTATCGGAAGAGCTATATGAGTAAATAAGATATGAGACACATTAGAGTTATTTGAGATCTGTGAAAAAAATCTCCACTTATAAGAATTTGCTTAGCCCTTACCACATAGCAATTATAGAAAGAAAAAATAAAGACCCCACAGAAACTGACCTTCCATTTCACAGATTAGTTGTAAGAGAAGTACAGAAGTAAGAGAATCAACTGAACAAATTTCAGCTGACAAAATAAGAACCCCAGTGCTGGGCAAATCATCAACTCACCCACGACCAGCTCTCGCACATCCTTCCAGGCAAAGTGTGTGCGCGTCTCATGGACGATGGTGATGCGCAGCCGTCGCTGGATGCCCTGGTGCAGCATGAAGACGCCCCTGGTGGGCAGATCGTCAGAGTGGTCTACCACCACTGGCACGTACCTGGTAGGAAACAAGAGAAAGCAAGAAAAAGGAGTTGGATGCATGAATTAAATCAAATATAACATTCTGCACAGCAGCTGCTGCCTGGGCTGTCCTAGACTTCCTTTGAGGTGGACCGGGAAGACACATCTACCCCACAAGATAAATAAAAATAAAAAAAAGGGAGTTTTGTTTTGTTTTTTTATTCTAGAGAATGAAAGCCTCAAAAAGGTTTCATACACACCTCCCTTGAATATTGATGACACGTCAGTGGGGAAAATACCTCCCTTGAATATCGATGACATGTCAGTGGGGAAAATACCTCCCTTGAATATTGATGACATGTCAGTGGGGAAAGTAATGTTTTTATTTACAAAGTACAATATAAAGAGAGAACAACCTTCAAGAAAACTCATCCATTAATTCCATTGAGAAAGACTATGTGGATTGCATACTATTATCACCGTGGTCATGGATTTTGTGTAATTCAATGAAAGCCAGTGACAGAAATAATGCTCCAAACTCTTCTGTTGTATTTGCTAGTAGCTCTAATCAAACAATCTTTGTCTTCTTTCTTTCTTTTTTTAAAAGAAACATTTCGATTTCTTATTTCTATATAGAATACAGGCCTACATATATTTTTCAAAATTGAAATTGTCATCTATTCCTTTGAAAACAGTCTAACAAAAATCTTCATCCATTTCACAAAAAGAGTGAAGAAACTAATCCAAGAATTCAAAATTGATTCATTTGTCAATCTATCCTTGATTCTGGATATCTATATCAGAAAACTTTCCACTTTCCACACCACACTGAGAGACAGAGGGTCAATTTCTACACTTACTCTCCATTGGGCGCCAGCTCACAAATCTCAAACCACACCAGGAGGTCACACTGGGAGTGCACAGGGCTTGTACTGTTATTACAGAAGAAACAAACATAAATCATGATTTAAAGATTTCCGATAAAATAATCGTTTGCTTTCCTTTCAATGTATGGTGACATTTGAACAAAGTCAATTTCTTACCTATGAAAATAATATGAGAAGTACTTGGGTTTGAAATTAAAAGGATACTGAAGAAAATGGCCAATTTCCTCATTTGAAATCTATCCTTAATGACAGTTTCTTTCCTTGAAAGGGACAGGATCTTGATCGAAGTTTATCTTCATAAATATGAAGAGTCAGTATACAGATTACCCACTAATTTGGTAATGTAAGGAAGAACAATTCAATTTAAAAAACCAGTAAAGTGATGTAATCATAGCATCTCAACTAGCTCAAAATGGTCATCTGACCTCAGCTAGAGCTAATTATGAGTTGTTGTTTTTACACTGTATTCATCGACTTAAAAAAATCAAATGGGAAAAAAATTTTATGAAATTTATGCTTAAACTTTCATACAAGTTTGCATCACCAGCCCACTTTTAAGAATCCATTTTTAAAAAAAAAGAACTCAATGGTCAAACATGATTCTAGCAAAAAGTCATGTTATTTTCAAGTTAAATCCCTGTGTTTTCATGAGTTTTCTAACTGCATATTCATTCAAATATCATAATTCAATGAGTTATCACAATAATAGGGGTGAATTTGTCATTGCTCCAACGGGCATGCTTAAAAGGAGGCTGAAAATCATATCACTAGTTAGAAATAATAAGCATACTAGCAAACTGCAATGAGCATCGGTAAAAAGAAAAAAACAAAAAACAACAAGAAATGAAAGAAAAAAATTATCATTCATAAAGAATCTTTTAAGTAAATGTATCAGACTTGAAAAAAGATTCTCATGGAGTGATGCAGAAGGGTCGGTGCAAGACAGAAGGACAAGGAAATACCTGACAGTCCAATGTGCCAGAGGCACTGGACAAACTAGGATAGAATATTAGGCCTGGGTCACACTCCCTCAGGACACCCGAAAAAAATTGATGCTGTTACCAATTCATGAGAGAAGAAAAAAAAAACAAAAACAAAAAAAAAACCCAGAGCAACCCCCCCCCCCCCCCTTAAAAAAGAAAAAAAGGAGAATAAAAAAATAAAAGACCAACACCAAAACCCATGCAAATATCATCATTTGGGTTTATAAAAATGTTTGGGTACTTAGCAACATGAATTATTTTAAAGTAACTGTTTTTGATAAGAACTTTAGTAAACTCTTAGTATTCCGAGTTTCAACAAGATAATAATTGTGCTCCTTGATGATAAAATAACTTGAAATAGACAGAGTAAATCGTACTTTAAAAATGAAATTAAAGCTAGCAATAATGATTGCCAATGCAATGAATCCTGAGTTGTAACATTTTCTTTACCTTTCTCTCCTTTGGTTTTCAATTAACTGATGATGATTTTTTGCAGCGAAAAAAATTAACTCTATCCAATTTCCTCTTTCTTCTTTTATGGCTTTTGAATTAAATTAGAGCCAGACCTTCTCATATACACTTGTGCTAATTGTTTTATCATGTGCTGTTATAAAATGATCAACAGAAAGATTAAGTTAGTAGGTTATGAAACTTTTTGGTCAAAGTCAGTAATAATTAGGAGGTATGAAAAAGTTTTATGAGTAGAGAGGAGTACAGATTACCTGTATGAGGTTAGGACTGCCCTGACTTCAGTTAATGTCATAGTAAAGGAATGTGAAATGGGTTAAAAAAAAGCTGGTTTAAAAAATCCTTAGATTACTACAACAGCAGGGTGTCCAGCAAAAATCAAGAATGAAATTTACGACCACCAAACACAATTTACGACCCAGGAAATGAAAAAAATCCATGACCCATTATTTTTTTTTACTTTACCCCAAAACAAGACCAAATTTTTTGAAGCTATCACATATGCCTCATATTATGAGTCGATTTGTTT
>JBCIKM010021085.1:0-26832 GCA_039654465.1 Melibe viridis
TATTTATTTATTTATTTGTTTATTTATTTATTTGTGTATTTATTTGTTTATTTATTTATTTAGTTATTTATTTATTTATTCTCCCCTCCCCCCCCCCCCTCCTCCCCCAGATTCCTCTTCATCTCAGCACAACAGATGGACGGAGAGATGCAAGGATTGGAAACAAAATGTGTGAAAGAAAAGACCTATTCAGCCAAACAAAGGACCGATTGACGCCTACCATACTTTATACCTAGACAAAGCCGTTCACCACGGAGGCCGGTATGTAGCTGGCAAGGAACGGAGACTTAGGGCTCGTGGCAAATCACCTTCCCAGTCGACGAACTAATGTGTAGGACACAGCAGATCTGTAGCTCTGTTAGTCCGAATGGCTAAGGTAGAGACACCTCTAGTGGGTCCAAACAGCAGACCACCTCGTCCTCGAGTATCAAAGATATGTAGGGCCTAACTGGAGGGTGGGAGCAATCCTAGAAGGAATCTTTATTCAAAGGGGACAATGTTATTCAAGTTACTCATCTCCAACCAACTCTATAGTAATTGTATGGATAGGGTGTCGAGAGGAGAACAAGACAAAGCCATAGAGAAAGGTAAATAAATAAAAGAAAATACAGAAAAATAAATTGTCTTAAAAAAATCGACCTCCACGGCCGGCACTCGAACCACGGATCTCTGGATTGCCGGTCCAGTGTGCTAACCATTACACTACCGAGGCTGTCCGACCATTGTGACAATTTAATATATTTAAACCTTTCTTTGGCACACAAGTGGGCACCGCCCACACAATGAAACCTCGGCTTTATGGCCCGTTAGTTTTTAGAGCGTGCTGGGGAAAACCAAGTTACGACACACATTATGCATTATACATTATATTTGTGTCAGGGAGGGTGTGGGTGAATGCAAGAATAAGTTCGGCCCTAGATTCCATTGTGCGATCGAAGGCCACTGTCGTCAGAGTTGTGATCTTGACAAAGGCACGTTGCACTCATATGATTTTGATTCACCCCATTCGAGATTGATGTAAAGCATGGAGGTCTCACGTAGGCATCGATATCATAATTTGATAACAGTAGGCTACAACGCGAGTGACGACAGGCTTGTTGGGGAAACAAAACGTAACAAAGACAGCAACGTTTCAACCAAAGGTCCTCGTCAGCCACAAGGTCTCCTTGGTTGCAGACAATGTTTTCTAACACGCCTAACAGACTGCATGTATGTAGTATCATATGTGTTCCGTGTTATTCTGTTCACCAAGGATAGTAATGTGGTAATGTAAAGCGCTGAGAGCATGGAAATGGCGGTATAATATTATTGCGCACTATTCTGGGACCCTTTTAACGTGTAGGCATACCTGCAGCACTATTATGGAACCCTTATAACGTGTAGGCATACCTGTAACATTATTATGGGACCCTTATAACGTGTAGGCGTACCTGTAGCACTATTATGGGACCCTTATAACGTGTGGGCATACCTGTAACATTATTATGGGACCCTTATAACGTGTAGGCATACCTGCAACATTATTATGGGACCCTTATAACGTGTAAGCATACCTGCAGCACTAATATGAGACCCTCACAACGTGTAGGTAAACCTGTATAACTATTATGGGACCCTGATAACGTGTAGATATACCTGTAGCACTATTATGGGACCCTTATAATGTGTAGGCATACCTGCAGCACTATTATGGGACCCTCATAACGTGTAGGCATACCTCTAGCACTATTATGGGACCCTCATAACGTGTAGGTATAACTGTTGTACTAATATGGGACCCTCATTACGTGTAGGCATACCTCCAACACTATTATGGGACCCTTATAACGTGTAGGCATACCTGTAGCACTTTTATGGGACCCTTATAATATGTAGGTATACCTGTAGCACTTTTATGGGACCCTTATAATATGTAGGCATACCTGTCGCACTATTATGTTGGCATACCTGTAGCATTATTATGGGACCTTTATGACATGTAGGCATACCTGTAGCACTTTTATGGGACCCTTATAATGTGTAGGCATACCTGTAGCACTTTCATGGGACCCTTATAATATGTAGGCATTCCTGTAGCACTATTATGGGATCCTTATAATGTGTAGGCAAAACTGTAGAACTGTGATAATATCTACTTATACAGAAAAGCAAATTATAGCCAGTGGATGGAGGGTGTCCCTGGTGGGCTCTTCTACCTTTGTTTCTCCACTTTTACACTGAAGCCATGGTCGTCGTTTTCCTTTGTCCCCATTTCTGTCATAACCTGTTTTTGTTGTCTTGTTTACATCTGAGTGGTCGTCGCCCATTTCATGTCTTTTGATATTTGTGTGCTCTGACTCCTATCCAGAGAAAAAAAAGGCTTTTGGTATGAAAGTCCAGGGTATAAGTATGTATGTCTCCTGAATACTTTTGCACACAAAGGGGATTTAAAGATCCTGAGTCTTCTTGGAACATTTTGTCGTATTGAATGGTGGCCATTATTTATTCTTGTTAGGAAAGAGGATATAAATTTTCTTCATTGTAAATCATCTTTTCGTGGTTCAATTTGTGTTTTTTGAGATGATATTTATTTTTTATTGGAAATAATCTCGCCACTGTTTGTAGTTTGAAACAAACAAGATCAAATTAAACAAAGAAAAACACATATTGATGATGTGCAACAGTTTATTTTCATAATTAATCCACTTACTTAACACTGACATTAAATTTCCTAACGAGCTTTTCAAGTCACCTGTCAAAGTAATTTTACTAACCAAAAGTAAGAAACACAGTTTAAGAGAAGAGCATTGCAGTTTAATGCAAACAAGACAAAGAGCGGAATGTTCAATAAAATAAACTTTGAATCGATAAATATTCACGATTCTCTTATATAGAGAGATTAGGAAGGGGAATGGATCACATTCAATGACAGTATTTTATAAAACAATGGCAGTAAAAAATATAAACAACAAAATTCAAATATACAGCGTGACATGGCTTTTTAAAAAGAACAAAAAAAAATAAAGAAAGAGGGTGAGGATAAGAGAATTTTTTAGCATTGGTAATGTCATTTTTCGTGCATTGAAAGTGCATTAAAACATTGACAACATTTTAAAAAAATAGTGAACTGTGGAGTTCATGACAGGTTTTTTCATCAGAAAAAGGAATGTCCCAAAATATAAACATATCATGTGATGAATGCAGGTTGACTTCAACCCGTGATGGTTCCCAAGTTAAAGACATATACATTTTTAAAAAATATAAAAATAGAATGAATAAATTAATTTGCACATTTATATAGCGCCTATGCTAGGCTATCACCAGTCTATTAGTACTTTAATATAATACCATATCCCTGGCAGATAACCAATATAAAACACACGATGATACAAACTGACAGTTATTTCAGGTGTGTTACAATTTTTCGAAAAGAGATAAGGTTTTCCAATCTGCAACTGGGAGGACCTCCGAGCTTTACATCCATCTCTGATAGGATAAGGTAAGGCAGAAAACAAACCCATGGGAGACTGACACATTACCAACTGTGCTACCTAACCTACAATAAATAAGATAACAAGACCAAATCTATTTCTCCAAAATAGACATTGAGGATAATCCCTTAAAATGATTTTGATGATTACTTCCATTTTTTTTTCAAATGTCAAGATGAAATCATTTTTAATTCTGGTTCAGAGAAAGTTTTTTTTGCATGATATAATGAAACTAAAATATATTGTTGGTTTCTAAGAATAAAAAAAAGTACAGATGAAGATTTTGTCACAAGCATCAATCTTAATGATCTTAAATCATTTTATTTCAAATGGAATCTCTCCTTTTGATTGTCAAGGATCATCTGTAAAGTGAACAGAAAAAATAATTTCCCATAAAAATATATTAAAATCACACAAGGGTTTGTCTATTTACAAGATTTGATAAACGTTAAAACTTTAAAAATAGGTATATTTTTCTTAAAGCACCCAACATAGCAAGGCACTTAAGCATTGATCATTTAACATTTGTGAACTCTTGTGTAGCTGTTGGATAAACTAAAAAAAGATATAGACATTTCATTTTAAGTACAGCACTTGAGCTTTTATATTGCTCTCAACAATAATTTATGAAAATTTTAGCAATGATTGAACAGGATTTATGAAAACATACAACAGTAATTGACAAGAGAAGATAACTTTGAGCCAATAATAAGTACTGTATTCAAATGATATTTGATGACAGGGACAGCTGGACACAACGGTTGTCAAAGGCTGCTTTGCACTTTTTGCGTAAAACTTCTAAAACTTTTGAAAAGAATGAATGAATGCAAAAGGCTACCACATGTATTGTAAATTTATAGTTGTAGCATGAACTGTCAGATGGTAGAATTGAAAACAAGGGACAGTTGGAATAAAACAAAAGTGACCATCACAAAATGGATTGAGATAAGTAGACTAAAAATTATCTAAGAATTGGATTTCACAAACCCTATGAACGCTCTTAGAAATCAATTCCTATTTGTGGGAGTTAAATATGCATTGGTTAAGTGCCTTGACTGAATTCAGCTCCTTTGACAATTAAAAACAAATGAAACACATTTCATGACTCGATATAATAGACGTCTGCATTCTTCATTATTCAAATACAGAGAGCCATAACTTCTCCCCCTTTCTCCTTGCATTGAGGTAAGAAGAGACAGGAAAACTTATGAATGACAATGTAACAAAAAACTCAACAGGTCAACAATATGCAATTCATTCCATCTTGGGAGGAAACAAAATTTTTATATTCTTTGGCATGTTATACTATAACCGTATACCTTTTTCTTCATCATAATTTTCTGGTAGGTCAAATTTGGGGGGTGAGGCACCTACTGAAGTGATATTGCTGACGTATCTCGGCCTTGCACTGTTGTCTGTTTCATCATTTTCTTCTTCGGTGACAACAAATTGCGGATTAGAGAACGTGTATAGAGAATCTTTCTTGCCTTGTGAAGAGCCCTCATAGGATGGGGGTTTCCCTGATGAGACGCTACTCCTTGGTGTGAAGGATTTGTCTTCTATTGAAGATGAATTGGTGGCTGTGCCTTCATCAAATGCGTCTGTTTGTTCTTGAGCAAAGCTGACAAAGACCTGCAAGAACAAAGACAAGAGGTAAATACTGATAATTGCTAATCATTCAGAGATAAGCAAGTTTTTAATTTATTTGAAAAAAAAAAAACCCAGAAAAAGACAGCCGCAGTATGGCTTGTCCGATGGCTCTGGCAGGAATTAGACCCATGCTCTTCAGCATTGGAATCCAACATCTTACCAAATGAGCCAACTACTCTCAGTAGCTTTTACTTGTAGGAGAATACAAAAATTGTATTTTTTTCAAATTTTTTAAAATGATTACATGCAAGTTTTTAACTAGGATGGGGTACGGAAGGCAGTTTAAAACATGTCAATTGACCTAGAATAATATTGTTGTCTATTGTTATATGTGTGTGTACTCACCGAGTCCAGGGTGGTCTGAGACAGGGAGTAATATTCAATCATATCCTCTTGCTGAGCCCTCTGCAGCACGGATAGAATTTCAGAGATGTGGCCACAGTTGTGAGGGATCATGATCTCCAGGCTGCTGTGGTGCTTGGTCTGGAATCAAATCAGATGAAACGAAAATCTTTATAGGCATGAAGGGTAAAAAGATTGAAATATTTCTTGAAAATTGAAAGAAAATAGTATAAGCACGGTGTCGAGGTGAGTCAAAGACATAAAAAGAAAGGAAAAAATTGTATGTTGTCCCCGGGCACTGCGCCTATACTAGTTTTCATGCTTGTTTAAGCTGTTATATATGTATTTTTAACTTGACTAGTTGCTGTCAGAAGAAAATGCAGACCCCATTCAATTCTGAGTGAGTGTCTGGCCCCAAAAACAAAAATGGTCTCATTGTAGAAGACCCTGTACTTTTGGTATTGACTGAGAATATGAGTGCTATTAGTTTAGGGATTGCTTGAATTAAAACATTGTTGATTAATGGCAATGCAATAGATATGATAGTGAATTGTGAACCAGAGTTCTTTGGTCTTTAAGGGCAGGTACATGAGGAAAGCAGACAAAACACACCTGGACGATCGCTCCATGGAACTGATTGAGGAAGAAGCTACTGATTGATCCAAGGTTGTCTTTCTGGGAGTGAACGATGGCAGAGTAGCCATCTCCAAACCTGGAAAAGAATGATATGTTCATAAAATCAGATAAAATGTTTTAAAAAAATCCAAAAAACCCAACCCAAAATAGAAATTATTCATGAGTTTTCATATTTCAAATAAAGAATCCGAAATTTGAAATAAGGCCTTTCCATTTGAGTCAATGCAAAGGAAAGTAAAATGGAAACTCACTTGTTTTTCAAGTGCTGGGGACTTCCAATGCATTTGATTTGTCCATTGACCATAATGGCGATCCTTGAGCACAAGGCATCGCACTCATCCATGCTGGAAATAGAATGAAGTTAAAAAGAATTTAATTACCATGTATGAAATTAAGAAAATTTAAGACTTAAAATGATATGGATTGTACATAACTACGATGAAGTGAAGCACAATTATGAAATTTGACACCTGCAAGCGAAATACAAATTTCCTATGGCTCATAGAAATATATCTGCTTGGGATTTAAGCGACAGTACCAGCAATCACAGGGACTTGAGGGAAAGAAGATAATAATGTGATTTCTATTCTATAACAGTAGGTACCTACTTTGGTCTACATTTTTATGTTACAAGAGTGTGGAACTTACGTATGCGAGGTGAGGATGACAGATTGGCCGTTATTGTTTGCTTGAGCAATACATTTCCACGCTTGCCTTCTTGTGGCAGCATCCATTCCTGTTGTTGGTTCATCCTAAATGAAAGAATTGTGGAATTGAAATGCTTTTGGCCGACCTTGACATTCTTCATATAGGTACTTTAAGATGTTTGGATTGCTATAAAAATTAATAAGCTCAGTAAATATTTAGCTAAAACTAAATGGGTAATTTGAATAATGCATGTACCCATCATTATCTTTTCATTTTTTTTGGTATCAAACTTATAACTGACTGCTATAGAAGGACAAGAAATAGTTACACAGAAGGGATGATAACATGCTATGTTTGTGCCAAAAAACAAAAGTGGGGGTGGGGGGGGGGGGGGGAGGATATTGTAATAAACTTTGTTAAAAGAAAATTCTAAAATAGAAAGTTACAAACCAGGTATAAGATCGGGGGATCCCCGAGCATTGCCACAGCAAGTGACAGTTTCTTCTTGGTTCCTCCGCTGTATGCATGGACAGCTCTGTTTGCATAGGGCTTCAAGCCTAGCCTGTCCAATAACTGATCTACCAGCTGTGTGGAAAAGATAAAAGAATTATTCTTTATCAATTTTTAGTAAAATTATAAAGCAAAAGTAGTTATAAAAAAGAATAAAAATGGAAATTAAAAAAAACTACCTTCCAAATTAAAAAATTGAACTGAAGAAACAAAAGCAATAAAAAAAAAAAAGAAAACACTGTGAACAAAAGTGTCCTTGAAACTTGAGTTAAGGTAATAATTTGTGTAGCTATTAAGTATACACAAGAGTATTTTAAATGAGGTTCCGTGTCTATTTTGTGTGTTGGGCTGAAACATACACACTCATAGTTGATACAACCATATCTGTGGTTGCATTTGCTACTAAAGTTAGAATAATTCATCTTCCTATATTAGTAGTGAAACATTGCTAAAACAAACGATAGACATAATTGCTATGACCTTCGTTGGGCTGTGCTGTGGTTTTTTTTCTCAGATAGCTCAGTTTAATCTCCTATCCCTGGCTGGTGTGAAAGGTAAAACTAATAATGTGAAACACTTACCACAGCACTCTGCTCTCTGTTGAACCCTCTGAGTCTTGCATGGAAGTGCAACGTCTCGTTAGCGGTCAGATAATCATCCAGACCTCCCTCCTGGGGGCAGTAACCCACCGACTGGCCAAAATGGCGGTTATGGGAAGAAATTCTGGATGATCAAAAAAATGTGCAATTGAAATAGATGAAAGGTTGACCCAACAGAGTCAATAGATACAATGAAAAGTTTCTTTTTCAAGCTTCTATTAGAAAAAAAAAAACAACCCCGGTCTCTTTTATTTTGGTTTAACACAAGAACACGGGTCCATGCTTATACCAACAAAATCCTAAAAGAAAATGTACTTACTGTTGTAATTAAGTAATTTTCTATTTCCTAACATGATAAACCACCACAAGAATAGGTACATTATCCAATTTATGTTATATCTCAAAAAGACTGATGACCTCAAAACTTGGTTGAAATTTTCTTTGCCTCTAGCTTCTGTGCTATGTATATGCATTAAAAGAAAAAAAGCAAAAAAACAAAAAAAAACATAAAAAAAAAAAAAAGGAATATATATATATATATATATATATAACTCAAGTTCTTTTATCGTCCTATATAGGGAATCTTACGCCAGTCAGAGAAATAAATGTATTTATGTAGTAGGTACAGGTACCTTAAGGACCAAAATAACACACAGAATAAAATTTCCCTCTCCCCTTACTTCTTTCCGTTGAACATCACTGTTCCCCCTGAGGGTCCAAGATCTCCGGTCAGCATTCTGAAGGTGGTCGTCTTGCCGGCGCCATTCACCCCAAGCAATCCAAAAGACTGAAAGTGGAAGTGGTGGAGTCCAGAAACAATGAAATTGCTTTCGAGAGAGCAAAGTCTTAAACAAATGCAAGTCTTTTTGGCCTTCCCTTGAAGGTAAGAATAATTATTGTAATGAGAATTATAATAATAATTATTACAGCAATTACGAAAACGATGATGATGATGATGATGATGATGATGATGATGATGATGATGATGATGAAGGTGATGGTGATGATTTTAAGTGATGATAATGATGATGATGATGATGATGATGATGATGTTGATGAATTCCCTTACGGTCAGTCACCGGACTTCAGTTTGATCACAGCTTTACACAGATTCATCCACAGATTCCTGTGGCAAAATTCCATATCAATCCCTGAATGTTCATGGTGGCTCAATTGGATAGGCGTTGGACTTCCATGCTGAAGAAGGTGGGATCTCAATTCCTGCCAGCGCCATCATATTGTGTCCTCCGGTAAGGAACTTTACCAAACTTACCTCATCCTATTGGAATTGGATTTAAAGCTCTGAGGTCCCCCTGGTTGAAGACAACATTGTAACACACCTGCAGCCGGCCTGTATTGCAATACCTATGTGTTATATGTTCCTTGTCTGCCACGGATATGGTGTTGTAAAGCGCTTCGAGCATGATGACGACAGTGGATAAGTGCTATATAAGTGTCCATATTTATTTTATTTATTCATTTCTTGTTTTGAATACTTCAACAGCCAAAAAATGAAATGGTGGCTGGTGCAAGCAGCACTCGATGAGAAACTCCATGGCATAAGAAACATTAGAGGATCACAGACCTTATTGCAGTAATTTGACTGCAGGACAAAGAAATTGAAGAGGAAGAGGAAAAAGAGCACTTAACAGAAAAAAAAAAATTAATCTTGTGGAGACGTTATCCTCACCTCTCCTTCGGAAACACCAAAGCTGATGTGATCGACAGCAGCAAACTTCTTCCAGCCTCGACGGTAGACCTGCAGTGGAAGATCATCACAATTCATGTTATTTGTGGCGGTTGGTTATGGTACTTCACATCAAGAGATTTTCATCAAGACATTTATCATTTTTCAATGAAACTATCTTAATTCAAATTAACATCCTGTTCAACTGTGACAATCCAAGGATACATCTCCCCTGTG
The DNA here is from genome assembly GCA_039654465.1 of Melibe viridis. Classification (NCBI taxonomy): domain Eukaryota; kingdom Metazoa; phylum Mollusca; class Gastropoda; order Nudibranchia; family Dendronotidae; genus Melibe; species Melibe viridis. Next base: position 9,780 of record JBCIKM010021085.1, read on the forward strand.
GAATGCCTTGCTGGCCAAAGCAGCAGAGTTTAGTTGCGCTGATATGTTTAAAAATAAAAGTGGATGCGGCTGTAAAAGACATTTAAGGTTGTGTAGTGACAGTGAGTCAGTGAATCATCAGGAAGAGAAAAAGACGCAGAGAATATGAAAAAAATATGCCGCATAAAGAGTTAATGCTGAGTGTTTTGAGAGTTGTGTTTTCAGATTACATTAAAATAACTACATGATCAAAGAAAGCTTAGAGTGATTGTCCTTATAACAACCCACTTAGATCCCTCATGCTCTGGCTACATCATGTCTCATGAAAAAATTAATAGGCATAGTCAAAGCCATGGGTTCAAGATTACTACCAACAACTATTTATCATATATAAATTCCAGCTAATGAAAATCAAATAATATTTTCACCTTTGACAGGTCATTTACATGGAGCACGTCAGTGTTAGAGGATCTTTCCACTCTCTCTTTTTCTCTCAATACATCTCCATCAATTTCATCGCTGGCATTTGGGTCGCTTTTTGAAACGCTAATGAGTGAAGAGACGGAAAAAATATATAAATGACATGAAGGTTAAGTATGGTTTCAGTTGAGGAGCTAGCAAATGGATCCCCCCATGAGCAAGTTTGTCATACTTGACTTTTCAAAATAGGCTGCTCATTGACAAAGTGGATGACAAGAAGGTAATACAACGGCACCTCTCAGATCACAGCACAAACAGACCAAGTCTTTTATTTGGAAAAACAATGTTATTGTTAGTAGTTAAGGATAAAATTATTGCTCAAAGATCTCCTCAGAATGTGTTAGGTTTTCTTTGTCTTTCAATATGAACTTAACAATTCAATAATACAGGGGAATTTTAACTTATTTATTGAATAAATCAGAAATTTTTTATTAGCTTAAATTCTTCTCTCACAATTGTTCAAAAGTTTGATTTTATCAATAATCTAATTTTAGTTCTACTCATAACAACTTCACAGTTTTAAAATAGGTTGTTGTTTTGTCTTTGTTAAGGTCTCAAAGGAACAATTCAATGCTAACTGTTAACTAAGACAGGAATCTAGGGGCTTTGAGTTCTACACGAACCTGATGGCAGCGGAATGAATGGCCTCTGAGATGAGATTTACAATGAAGAAAAATCCACCAAAGGCCGCCATGGCAATCAGTTTCCACCCTGTCACATCCGTTGAAAATGGGTCGTCATAAAAGTCCTCATCAAACCTATGGGGTATAGATTAAAAATTATATTTATTTTCTGAGTAAGATATTACAAACATAAAGGGGCAATTGCAAACAACTAAAGCACATAACCCAACATGATAGGAATGGATTCAAGCAGGCCAGAAATATCTTGTCTTGAAAAAAAAAAACAGTTTGTTGAGTAAGTCATTTATTCTTCCAAAAATCCTTTAACACCTTTTCCTCCATCAAATTAAATGAACCTGTTTGCCTACTAATCCAGATTTTCCATCAAGAAAATATAAACTTTAAACAAACATAGGAAATCCACCTTGAACAGTCATCCTATTGTCTTTTAACAGTTTCATTCATAATAATACAATAATGCAATGCAATACAACAAATTTTGGGGTCATTGGTAGGTCTAGATGACCTCCCACACCACACCCCCTCCCCCCATGTAATCATAAGAATTAGGATAATTGTGGTGTAAAATTTGTGACGAAAAATGAAAAGAAGAAAAAACTAAACCTTGCTGCCAATAACTTTTTGTAATATCTTTTTCGTGCTAATGTTGTGATGGAAAGCAAAAAGAAAACAAAGAATACAGTTTGCTGTTACGTAACTTTTCAATGTCAGCAATACAGTTTGGCCCAGTCCCAAACCTACTCCATACCTCAAGAACAGCTTGTATTTGACAGTGCTGGACACCATATCCATCAAACCCTGGCCAAGGGCAAATTGCGGGAAGACAAGGAAGGCATAGCGGCAAATTTTGTAGCAACGCCAAATGACCTGATGATTTAACATAAGATAACATAAAATAAGAAGTTAAGGGCGTTATATAAATATATATAAGTGTTATTCCATTTCATCAATGGGAAGTTGAAATCCCTAGTTATGAGAACTACATCAAAATTTTCCATTTTTAATGATAATAGGTTACTCCTTAAAATGTGAATAAATTCTGATTTATCGGAATCATGCTTTCTGTAAATGTTACCTATCAGAGAGGACAAATTATTAAACCTGAACGTACACCATACGCTTTCATTTACAAAGCCATTTGGAAGTATGTACACATCAATCTGTTGTGATACGAATATTGCAACACCTCTTTTAATAGAATTATTTGTCAATATTAATGATGAATTCCTTCTATCTTTTTATTTTACATTTCTGCAAAATTTTGTCATCAATTGAAAGAAAACTTGAACTACAAGGTCATTGCATAAGTTTTAGATGGATTTTATGTATACTGAAGCACGAATCAAATAACATTGGTACAAAGAAAGCTATTCACCAACAAACATAATTTTGAAATAATTTTTTATATATACAATATCATTTTTCTGTGTTATTAAAAGCAAAATGTTCCTTAATTTTTAAAAATGAAGCAGCATTTTTCTTTCTATCTGTCTAGTTCATACACTTGTCGGATGATGTGAAATACATCTTGAAAACATATATAACATGTATACCTATTTTATGAGCATGCGGTTATAACATAATGAAGAAGCAAAATGTCTCAGCTCACCTCATCATCCCGGAAGAGCTGCATGACAAGAAGAGAAATGACAGTCACAAGGGCCAGGAACAGATTGAGGCAAAATGTGACCAGATAAGCTGTGCTTGCACTCTTGAAAAACCGGGATGCCACGTAGATATAAGGAATAACAGCCCATCTGAATATTTATGAAATATTCAAAACAGAAAATAAATTGAATAAGATAACTGAAATTCATTTTGTTTTTCTGAATTTGAATTATTGTTGCCATCCAAGAAAACTGTAGTACATTAGTTGTTTAGAAAGTTTCTTATTCACTATACTGCCATTATTTCCCTTTGCGGATCTGACGAGCTTCATGCTAAAGGAAGATCTGTGCTTGTTTTCCTCTAATTGACATTTGAAATATGTAGTTTATTATTGCATTAGTCAAAATAAAAATGTATATTTTGCTCTTGCTGAAAAGTAGTCATTTTAACATCCTACAGTTTTCCTGGACACTGAGCATGTAGACAACTCTTTGATATTTATCAAGGTGTATTGAACATAGATAAATATTGAACAATTCTTACCTTCAACAAAGACTGTAAAAATTGTTGTATGAGTACAGTGTTGAGAGGAGGACAAGACGAAGCCATAGAGAGAGGGGCCGTGGAAGTCAAATTTTTAAAGACAATTTATTTTCTTTACTTATTTACCTTTCTCTATGGCTTTGTCTTGTACCCCTCTTGACATCATACTCATAAAACTATTTTCACAATCTTTGATTCCTGGCATCTGCTCCCTGCCATTACTTCTGTTTCATACCTTCTACATAGGCAGAATCTTTGTAGTAGCTTTTTTATATCAGGATTTGAATATCATAAATTCTCCTTTTCACGATAGAATCGGCCTAATTACATTTTTTTACACACAACAACCCTCAAAAAAGCATCTATTGAAAACAAAAATTTAAAAGCACAGAATAACAAGAGATCAAATAAAGCCGTTGAAACTGCCAAACAAATTCTCATCAAATGTCAGGATCAATGTGATACATATTGAGTTTAAAAATAGGAAAGGTGTCCAGGAAAATAGTTCCTTACCCATACAGAATGAGCAAAACAGCAAAAGCTGCTAGATTGTCTCTGATGTAGAAGGAGTCAGTTTTGAAAATGAGCACAATCAGCACAGCAATGCCCACTGCAATCAGGTACACAAACTGAGAAGGCAAGACGGTAAACGATTTTTAAGAAAATGATGATTAAAACTTGCTTCAGAGTAATGACATTTGAAATTGCAAGCAGTGATTTAATTAGGTAGAAAGATAATTAAGTACATTTTCTTATATTATCTTAGATGGATTTTTGTAAAATGAGTGAACAAATAAGAGTTTTAAAATGCTTACATATCAACATAAACCATGTCTCTGATCTTTTATAAACAAGCACTTCTTGTAGAGATCTTTTATAAACAAGCACTTCTTGTAGAGAATGCAAAAACTCTACCTTTTTTCCTTATTTACTAATGATGCAAGATTTAATTATTAATTCATTATCACCGCCTCCTCATGTGTTTGAGACGGTTGTCTTACCATGTCCCAGAGCCAAGACACAATCCAATACATGAGCGTTCCAACTCCACTGATCTGCTGTAGCTGTTTCTCCTTCCGCACCCGTTCATTGATGATGAAGAGGATGAAGCCGCAGGGAATGAAGCTGAAGGCGATGACAACCATGATGGAAATACCAGCGTCTGCAGCATCATTTTCACTGGAATTTAAAGAAGAAGTTTTTTTGAGCATCTATCCCTACTGTTGAAGATGAAAGGGGATTTTGTTTTTGTTTTTTTGGGTTTTTTTTGTAAATATTAAATGTAAAAGGAACATTAATATAGTCAAACTAGTCCACAAGTTAGTGCGAATAACGTACAGAGTAAACATAGCTACTACGTTAAAAAACATATCACATGCATAGATCAACTGCAGTTGAACTTACTAAATTCTAGATAAAGCTGTTCTTGAAAATAATAAAGCACTCCAAGCACCTTGTTAAATTCAAAATATCAAATAAAGTGAAGTCCTTTTAGATGGGAATTTGTTTAAAAGATCAGAGTATTTTATATTCTTCCATGATAAAGACTCAGTTACTCAAATACAGGAAATAACCTCATAATTTAACAAAATTTCTGTTTCCTTGTCTCAAAGTTGTTAAAATCAAGCCATACGGATCTTTGAAGAAAAGACAATATTTACAGTGTTTTCAGAGTCAAAGCAGATCTGCCCAGCTTTATCGGATGGTTTATGGTGGTGATTCCTGAAATCAAGTACAAAAGACTGATTAAAAGGTGAGAAAAAGAGTACTTCATCAACCATCCATCAAGTTAGTATATTTAAATCATTTCTTCATTTCTTCTGACATATATCATGCAGACTTTCAGTCTCTTATTCCATTTGCAAGACATAGACTATAATAATAATAATAATAATAATAATAATAATAATAATAATAATAATAATAATAATAATTATAATAATTATAATAAATAGCTTTTATATAGCGTATAACCACGACTAGGTCTTGCTCTATGCGCTTTACAGGGGTAAGAGATCATTAATTTGTATCGCGCCTTTTTGCCAAAGCCTCAAGGCCTTCACAATACCATATGGCTGGCAGACAATGCACATAAAACATATATGACGTTACAATACAGACTTGTAATCGCTTTAAATTTCCAGGAAATGAGCAGACAGCTCATACTGTAATAAGCAGAGACATGATATTCCATGTTTGTAAACCTGATATTTGTCTTTGATTTTCAGGTCTTTTTTCTCCGTATGGTAATATGAAATGAAAAACTTATTTGTAGAAAGTCAATTACAGTTATTTATTTTCAATTCTCCAAACAGGAAAATTGCAAGTTTTCTTCTGAAGCGCCAAAATAATTTGAACTGCACTTTAAACTTACCATATTCAGTTGGGTTTTGGTAGAATGGAAGGTTTGCTCGCAAAATGCTGTTGCTTAATCCATTGAGGAAGGAGGGCATTGCATGGTAGCCCTTACTATTGAACCAAACGTATGGGTCAAGCTCTTCAATGTTGTCTTCATCAAAAGTCTCCTCCAGTGACCATCCACCAAACCTGAGGTGAGAAATAGGGTGAATTGATGACATCTCTCAAAGTCCCATAATCAGAAACCATAAAAATTGACAGACAACCTCAATCAATGAAACACATGATAAATGTTAGGAGAAGTAAGCTAAGATGAAACAAGTTAATCAATAATCAATATAGAAAGTGAAAATTACAGAATAAATCCTGAAGACACATTATATTTAAACAATGATCAAAGACAAAAAGTAATCGGAAATGACAAGGCCTTACTCTATAAAACTCCCACATTATTTAACATCATAGGGTTTTACGATGGTTATCACCATACTTTAAGCACTATATAATACACTATCCAAGGCAAACAGTGTAAGCTTAATAAACCACAATACATGCAGCTTTTTAAGCACATTACAAGTTCTCCAATAAAAACAACAACATTATCTGAGACCAAGTGAGACCCCTCTGAGCTTTACATTCAAGTTATCATCCACCTTTTGTCTTTGTAATCCTTGAATGTCCTCAGTAGATAGTTGGGTATATTGTAGTCATCAAGGTCCTGCAGGTAGAGCTCGTTGGGTAAGTCCTGTTGTTCAACAGTCATTTTCTGACCTTCGATCTCGTGGTACTCTTGTCTGGCATCCTGGCAGCCGATGAAGTACAGCGGCTTCTCAATGATGTACGGTGCTGATCCTTTGGGGCAGGAAGGTTGCACTCTAAAAGGATTCACAGTGGGAAACAATCTATGATCAAATGCTATGATAATTTTATTAAAATGTCAATTTTTTTATCTTTATTAGATAAAGAGTGAGAAAATCTGTGAAATGTTATGGTAAAAAAGTTTTAACAGTCTCATTGATATTTTCATTTTCAAGATATTTCAGGGACCTGTGCTAATATGGAACTAGTTTACATTGAAAGCCATAACAAGGTCATTCAAGCTGTTTGTTATACATTTCTTGCAAGAGATGGTCCTGAAAACCAATTTTGTTGGGTTTTTTGCTAATTTTCGATATCAAGTATTGTCAAAAAGTAAAATCTCAAATACCCTTTTCTCTAACCAAAAGCTGTATTTACTTTGAAATACATAACTCTGCAATCAGAAAATAATTTTTTCCGTTTTGAAGATAAAACAAAATTTGTCCCATTTATATACATATGCAATACTTACTCTCTATGGGATGGATCAATGTCTTTCATGCAAGAAGTACCTATTCCAATGGATGAATTCCTGAATTGTAAAGCCAACTTTTGTGCCATGGGAGAGGATGGAGCATTTTGTCTGTGGAAAATTAAAGCGAGCTTTATAAGAAAACAACACACAGACTTTTCCTCAATTTATCACAAGTTTTTCCAATTTGTGAAAGTACTTGGTACATGAAATTCTTAAAAAATTTATCACAAGTTCGTGTTTTGTGAAAATAAGGTCAGCAGAAACTAAAGCTTATCATCTCTATGTCTGCATCTGTGTCATACATTGCAGAGATCAACAAGCTGATTGTTGTGTAATAAACAACAAAAGACAAAGGGTTGTGGATGTTACTGATACAAGTGTCATTGAAATTTGTCCATGTTTGCCGTTTAGATACATAAAATACTACATAAAATGACTCTATTTTATGATTTATCTTGCAAAGAATGAACCCTTGTAGCTTTGTTTAGAAAGTAAAAACAATTTAACACAGGGGGTTGAGAGATATGCAGGTATTGACAATATTGCATGACTTGAGAGTTATGTCATATGGTAATGCTGTGACTTGAGCATTCAACACACATTATGATCCTCTAGACACTAGTCATCAAAAGAAACATTTTGTTTTTCAAGGATAGATGGAAGACAGGAACAAAACCTACTTCAGGAAAGTGTATGTGTCCTTCCCATACAACACGGGATCCAGAACCAGAGGGGGAAGATGCCCTTCGTCGGGTCGCACTGTGGAAAAGGCCATGGCAATCAGGAAGCCAATCAAGGGCAGCAACACACAGGTGAGAAGCATTCTCCAGTTTCTCCGATAATGATGGAAGCGTTTGATCAGCAAACCAACGATCATTGAGCATATCAGGAGAGCCCCTTTGTTCCTTTCCTCAGGGGAAAATGACTGTTGGGTCTCTGCAGAGATCAAATTCATAAGACTGATAAATAAGAAATACTTTAGAGAAATTGGTTTTTCAGCTCAGGTTATGGTGTGGAAAGAATCCATAGAAAATGAATACACAATCATGTGTCCTGATTCAATACTGTTAAACTTTTGTTATAAACAGGACATGAATAAATAGATAAAATTTAAAAGATGCAATCATTACAAGTATAATTTGATCTAATAATTAAATTCCTCACACCATCATTAGTTTTGGATAAGAAACTGTTATGTGACACAAATAATTCTGAATTTATTCAGTACCTAATCAGAGTCAATTAAAACTATTTTATATCAGCACTATATCTATCTATTTATTAGATTTTGTCTATACTTATTTGTAACATGCAAGGCCTGTCTTTACTTTTTATTTTCAATTGCTCCATTATGTATGAATGAAGGAATACTGAACTTGGAAGTTTGAATTTTTCTTTTGGGGGCTCTGGCAACATATGTGATACTACATTTAAACAAATTTGAGGATCTTTTGGTAAGGCGTGGGTCTTCAGTGTGGGTGGTTGGTGAGAGTCCCTGGTGGGCTCTTCTACTTCTATTTCTTTTCTTTTACACTGAAACTATCATCTTACTTTTTCCCCTTTTCTGTGATGTCCTGTTTTTGTTGTCTTGTTTACAACTCAATGCTCATCCCTTATTTCATGCCTTTTGGTACATGACTGCAGGCTCACAAGTTAAACGTATTGAGGGTGTTTTTAAAGATCTTGGGCCTTCCTGTACCATAATGCTGTTATATGTGATGGCCATGGCTTATTTTTGTAAGGAGTGATGATATTTTTTGTCATCGTAAATCATATCTCGGTGGTGTCAATATGTGTTTTGAGAGATGATATTTATTTTTTAGTGCAAATCATCTTTCTACTGTTTGTGGTTTGATCTGTTCCCTCTTTTAACTTAATCTTTGGGCCCTAAAACCTCCAATAAACAAACAAACAATAGAGTCTTCAGTATTTTCAACATTATATTTTTTAACTTTCAAAATTTACATATAATTCTGTTTATTGAAGCACTTGAAGGAATGCAAATAAGTGCTTCTCATAGTTTAATTTTAACTCAAATTGAATGCCTAGTGGAACTATGATGCGGAATCTTGCTCTATGTTTTGTCAGGATGAGTTTAAAACTACATAATATATTAGTGCAAACTTGAAAACATGTTTTCATAACAGTGAAACATGCAACAGACAAATGAAGGGGAAAAGGGGGGGAAATTGATAATATTTTGAGTGCAAGTTTGATCATTCACTTTCAGTATCCATACAGAGTCATCTTCTTTTACCCTTCTCCAAGGAAATGTATATTTGTGTAAGAAATAAAGTCCTTCTTATTCCTTATTCAAATTGCAAGAATAATTCCAAAACATGAGTATAATAGCTTTCAACTTTAATGTTATACTCTACACTTTTGCATTTTACCAAGTGAATAAATAAGGGCACTTTCCTACTACAATTTTCTAGCACAATTGGAAAGTATACTTTGAATTACACAGCCATTTCTTAGGCTACTGCCAGTAAAATGTGCCTATTTTTCTTATTTATCTTTTGTTTGAAATAAATTTTCATGATGCTATTACAGACTCAAAAGATCAGGAAGAACAAAGTGTGATTATAAGCATGATATTCGTTAAACAAACTGTAAAAATTTTAAAAATGAATTCACACATCTAGACAAAACCAGGGAAATTTCCCTCATATAATTTCTTATATAATGAATTTGCTCTGTGTAGATATATTGAGGTGTCAAAGCAAGGGTTGTATAAAGTGTTCAGGTGGTGACATGCAACGTCGTGAAGAAACCTATAAGAAAGGGGAAAGTACAACCATCTGTAGTTAGTGAGGAAAAGGATGAAAGATATCAAGATGTAAGAAGCAAAAGCCATAAAATTATGTGTTCAAGAGCTTGGTTGTGACACTGGGAAGAAACCTAAAAGTGAAGAAATTACATTTTTTTTTAAAAGTTGGTGAGAAATAGGAAGAAAGTGAGAAGAAGTAACACATACAAACATTTTACTCTGTTCTTAATTCAATATGGTTTACATGATAGTGATATAACCTACATTGCTTGGAAAATGACAACATTGTGAAACTTGGTTTAAGCATCGTTACCTGATCTTTTAAAGACTCACTGTTATATATAAGGGATACCTATTCTAATAATCATACAGAAAGACAGATGGCTGGACCGGAGAGCAGATGGTCATATAAATCAATGGATGGCTGGATGGGTGGAAGGATAGATAGATAGATAGATAGATGGAAAGAAGGACAGATAGATTGATTGATAGTTGCATGGATAGGTAGTTAGGTAGGTAGATAGATAGATGGATAGATAGATTAGATAGATTAGATAGATTGACAGATGGATAGACAGACAGATAGACAGGCAGATAGACAGCTGGATAGACAGATGGATAGACAGGCGGATGGACAGACAGACAGACAGATAGATATAGAGAGACAGGGATGGAGACAGGGGGAAACATACACACATAGAATAAAGAGACAGAAAAGAGAGATGGGTAGAGAGAAACACATACATACAAAGAAGAAGACAGGGAGAAATTAAGACTATCATTTAGAATTTGGAATGAATAAATGATCCTTTGAACACGTCATGAAGCCACAAGAGAGTCATTGTTTCAAGGCCTGAGCAATTTAAAGAAACTTTACTATTTGCCATAAGTAACAGTATCTTCTTTGTCAACTTAATATGCTTTTGTGTTCTCTTGCAATTATTTAAAAAGTTTTAGGAAGAGCATGTTTTAACTCTTTAAGACATTGAAAACAAAAACATAACAAGCACCCCTATGAAACTCATGTGACATGAAACTTTACATAAACAAAAAGCAAACAAAATCTTTTGTATACATCCCAGTGGAAAACTTCAATACCTAGACTGTTGTAAGCAGAATGGTGATGTTTATATGAATGGTTCCTCTTGATACAAAAGTTATATTTTATATTTGTGCAAAACCATATTGAATTAAGAAAATATTCGCCAAAACATAATCGATGTAGGAGGCACAGATAAATTTAAACACTTAGGAAATTGTTTTGGGTGCAAAACACCTTTACTTCTTTATTTCTTGGTTAAGTTGCAACAACGATTTTGCAAATGATTTTACCATATTCAAAATTGATTTCTGAGGCTGTAAAATTGGAATAAGTTGATATGGATCCTTTTAATGAGTCATTTTGGATCCTTTTTGCTTGTCGTTGGGTTGAGCCAAGATAGTGACAACATGTACAGGTAAAAGGAATTACATACCAAGAGTTGACAAAACATCAATAATAAATAAAATAATGTACGTAATCAATTAAAGGATGATTTAAACTCTAGAACAACTTAAATTGATCATTGAAATCTGTCATTAAACATGTGATGTTATTAAGAAACTTCAACAGACATGTTATTTTAAAAAAGGATTTTTTAATCTCATTGAGTAGAAATGAAAAACAAACATCAATCACATCATGTGCAAAGATTTGGCATGTAAATGGGAAAAAAAGCAAATGGGTTAATAGGGATTCTATTGCAAAGCTATGGATTGAAAGCACAAGCAAAGCATATATAATATTAGAAGGTTAAAACAAAAAGGGTAAGTAAGTTTTTGAAACACCTAAAGAAAACAGTACAATGATGAGCATTTACCAAAACCTATCCCATGCTGGAACTGGCGGTCGTGATGCATCCGGGTCCCAAGTTTAAACATGGTTTGTTCACTTGTCATTCTATTAATATTTGTGCCTAGAAAAATAGATCATTATTGAGAAAAAAATAGATGTTAGTTTGGCATCATCAATGAAATAGAAATACCACATGATTTCCTGACTGTCCATCAATTGTTGTAAAAAAGCTTTTGAAACTTTTTTCAAACTCAAGACAGAGAATTGATAAATTGAGGCCTGTCTTAAACTGCCTTTGAAAAATAATACAATTGAGAAGTTTAAATTTGTTTCAGATGGTTGAAAAATGATAGGATTGAGACTGAAGACAAGTTTTTAGATGAAAAATCAATTGTTTGATCTGAACTAAAGGATTAAATAACAAGAGAAAGACCTTGACCTTGAACAGCATGAAAATGGTCACTTGACATTGGTCTTGTAAACAAATCAATAAGTTCAATAACTTTTACTAAAGAATGGGGCCTATATAGAAACCCTTTTTATGAGAGAAATCTTTATTGCAAAAATCTCTTTTTTTATTAACCTTTTGTAAGGATATCTTACATGTTAGTCACATGTTTTCAAGAATGACCAAAAAACATTGGTTTCATTTCTAAGTTTACTTTTTTGGTTGCATTTGTGAACATTTATAGGCAAACCTTGCCCACACTCTGTAAATATGTTACTTTATATTATGTTTAAAAAAATAAAATGTTAACCAGTTTGAATGCAACATAATTTTTTTTTTTTTTAATTTAAGTGGTTGTAGAGCAAAAATAATTTTTTAAAAATTATATCTATTTCAAAATGTTTAAAGCTTATTTAAGTCACAAATGACACTTAGAATATTCCACAGCCAGGAAATTTGTACCACATGCCATTGTTTTAAATAAATAACTTTCTCAGTTTCATATCACTAGACCAGGGCCATTCATTAAAGTAGAAAAATAAAACATCCAAAGGTTAAAAGAATAAAAACAGGTAAATGATGAATGAGTATAAAATTTAATTTTTAAGTACTGTTAACTATTAAAAAAAAACCTGAAACCATAATCATTTCAAAACTTGTTCATTAGATACTGCAAACATGTATGACAAGTTTCAATTCATGTTATGCAAATCAGAAAAACAGAACAGCATTTAAATTGTTTCGGGAAGTATTAGTACTGGGTAGCAAATTTCATGCAATTAATGAACTAAAAAGTAAATATTAGTAGAAAAAAATAGGCTTGAATGGAAAAGAAGAAATAACAGCAGATAATTTTTATGGGGAAAGAAAAGAGAGAGCATTTACAATTTAGCCTTATATTATATATGGATGCATTTCACTTCACTTGGCTGCAGGATCTTGGAAGTTACATGGTGTGGCATGATATATATTTTTTTAAAATATTGCAGAAAGATAAAGAAAAGCTTTAGCTCAGGGGATAAAGTTTCAATAGAACATACAGTTTTATACAGCTACTTATGAGGTAGGCTTTTTGAGGATAAGATTTTAACATGCCTGCATTTTACAGATTATTTTTAAAAATCCTGTAACTGTAACTTACCTGTGTCAGTGCTCCCACTAAGGTCATCTGCCAAGGTCACATTGGTCTCTGAGTCATGTGACATTGCTGGATTGTAAACACCAGCGCCTTTGTTGTCATTCTCATAGGTCATCTGTAGGAAAATCTGTTGGCAGAATAAAAAGTACCGGTACTGATCAATAGGATTTCAGATTTATGACTAGAATTTTTAAAACATGGACGGCTGAAAAAATTGTCAACCTAAACAGAGAAACAACCTGTAGAAGGTCAAACAAGAAGTGTTAAGGCTTTTTGTATTTCAAATGACTATAACTAGAATAGCATAAAAGTACTGATGTGCTGTAGTACTTAATTAACGCAAGATGAAAATAAACAGAAAATAGTATAGGCCCAGTGCTGAGGGGAGTCAAAGCCATAGAAAGGAAGGAAAATAAACAAGAAGTCATTTGTGGAGGGAACCGAACCCAGGACCTGCCACGGCACCCATTCACCTGGCCACTGCCAGGACAGCCGGCCTACCAACTGAGCCATCCGCCACTTAGTTGGTAGGCCTGCTGTCCTGGTAGTGGCCAAGCGAATGGGTGCTGTGGCAGGTCCTGGGTTCGATTCCCTCCTCTGATGACTTCTGGCTTTGACTCACCTCAGCACTGTGCCTATACTATTTTCTGTTTATTTTCATCTATTTACAATGCCAGCTCCTCTATTCTCCATTATTTTTAAACTTTTGTTTTTGCAAATGACAACAGATGTAAAATTTCTTTTGAATTGCCTGAAAAAGGACAATAAAGATTTGTATTATTATTATTATTATTATTATTATTATTATTATTATTATTATTATTATTTAACACAAAAGAACATTAAGGTTAAGTGAAATTAAGTGCCTTACCCAAGGCGCTGGCTACAGATCAGACGGCAGAGCTGAAGACACATGTTTCATTCAAGAAAATCAGAATTCAACTCAGGAGCTTGTTTCCAAATTGAACATAATCATTTACAATAGGGAACAATTTTTTTTTAAATTGAAAAAGGCAGGGGAAAAAAATCTTTTCTTTTGTCTTACATTCTCAATCTTTGTGTCTGTCAAGCCGTAATGAGCAATTCCAAGATCTTTTGACTTCTGCTCCAGCTCGTGGAAGAAGGTAGGGAGTGGTACAGTCATTTGTTTCTCCTCTTTAGGGATACTGATCACCAATTCTGTTCCCATGCTTTCTGCAATGCTTGCTTTGGGGCACATGGTTTGGATGTAATTGAGAATGATGGTGTCTGGATCTGTTGTAGAACAAAGAAAATAGTAAAATCATCAGTGGTCAAAGTGAAATACGAGGCAGTGCAAATTATGAAGATAATCAAATAGCTCCAACTTTTTACAATATTCTTGATTAATATCAATGTGACTTTTAGTATTACAAAACATTTGTAGAAAAACAATCAACAATTTTCGGAATATGTGCATTATCATAAAAGGTATAATGAATTGGGGAAACCCAAGTACACATTTACTCACTGTCATAGCATGTTATGTAGTTGAATGATACAGAGAACAGCAGAAGAATGAACTGAGTGCAAACCAGAATGTGTATCGGTGAGAAGCCACTTTATTAAGAGAGCCGGTATCGATAGTAGATCGACAAGCATCCTGATAATGGTGACGTAACAATAACATGACACTCACCATTCTCACTTGAAGAAGATGACTGGGCTTCCTGGTCATCCTTTGAGGAAATTAAAAGACATCTGTGTTTATAACCATATGGCAATGTCTTTTTTATTTTTTTAAACTTTGCAGATGTTCATACAAACAATAGCAATTATACAAGAATGGAAAAAAATTGAAGAAACATAGCTTTTGGTAAAATATTGTATACTTATTTTCTTCTATCTAACACTATAAAAAAGGGGGTACTCTCAATTGCTTTGTGTAAAAACCAATAAGGATAATTGATAACTTCATTAAACAGCTTTGAGAAACAGAACCAGAAATTGAATAGTCCAATAATGTTACTGTTTGTCAATCAATTTTTACAGTTTGAGATAAAAAAATTTTCAGATTTGTTGAATTATCATAGTCAATATTTTAAGGAATTGTTTGCTTGCTTTAACTCACAGGCACAGCTTCGATCTTCTCATCAATCTTTGAAATGATCAGTTTGTATCCTCCTCCCATTTGTCTCTTCAGGAAAGTAGCAGAGCCACAGCAAAGCAGTTTGCCCATGTGTAGAATGGCAATGCGATCGCTCAAGATGTCGGCCTCATCAAGGTGTTGAGTTGACATGAGAATAGTTCGTCCTATCAAGGAGAACAGATTAAAAATTGCCAAAACATTTAGATTTTAAAGCTGGTAACATCTGACAATCCATATTAAACTTTAATTTGTCCAAAAGTGCAAACAGAATCACACAAAAATTTCTTTTAAAAAGCTTGAATATAGTAAACCGATGAAAAAAATGACTAAAACTCTCTTTTCAGTTTGCATCGCATTTCAGGTTCATATCCTACAGTTCAAACATGGCTTACATCATTAATGGCTTGCATTTCTAGATACATCATTCTTGCCTAGTTCTTTGATACAAAATGAAATAATTTACAACAAAACATGCACGTTTTTCAACGACAATAAGATTTAAAATTCTGATGCACTCTAATCAGTATTAATCATGACAGCATTAATATTTCCATGCCTTTTTCTTGTGTTTGGAGTATAAGTTGGAGGCTATTACCTGCTCTGTTGCTGGAGATGATATTCCAAATGTTCCTCCTTGCGTGGGGATCCACCCCACTGGTTGGCTCGTCCAGAATGACTGTCTTTGATCCTCCGACAAAGGCCAAGGCCACACACAGACGTCTCTTCATGCCAAAGGACAATTCATTGGCAGCCACATTCCTGGCATGCCACAAATCCACGTCCTTCAACAGTCTAGGAAGACAAACGTATGTTATCATTATTGTAAAAAAAAAAATTAAGAAAAAGTAATGAAGCAAAACAAATTTAAGACAATATCTTTTTAATCTTATCATATGGAGGAAATTTTTTAAAAGTAGGATAGTCACAGTAGGAATCTAACATGCACCCTTAAGAATGTGACACTGACACTTTACCAATTTAGCCAATGTGCCAGATACAGGTATAAATGGAGATTTTTTGTTGTTGTTGAAACTTGTTTGACAATGTAAAAGAAAACATCCATATTTTTTAATAAACTGAACGCAGTCTGTTGAAACAGCTGAAACATGTAAGGTTTTTTTTATCATTTTTATGACTGATTATCAATCAGAACAAGTAACTTGAGAGTGGGTTTGAAAAACTCTGTCAATTAATCATCACTTGGAATGCATAATTTCATTGCTTATGTTATGATTTTGTGCAGACGGATCTATACAAAGAGAGAAAACTATAAAATAAGATGGAGTGATTTATCACAAAAGCAAATAGTTAATCTAAGAAATCAATCCAAGGTAGATCTAAAAGAAATTGGGATTTTAAAAAATTTGAACCAAGACATAAAAATGAAATGAAGCATGTTTACTTTTTTATCTCCACCATGACTTGAATTGAGCTCTTAGATCCTTTCACTCCGGCAAAGAACTCCATGTGTTCCAAAACTGTCATGCTGAAATGTGAATGGAAATTGATTAGTTATGATAAGATATTATGGAGATAAGTATATGGGATGGTAGAGAAATTGATAAGTTATGATAAGATATTATGGAGATAAGTATATCGGATGGTAGAGAAATTCATTGGTTATGATAAGATATTAAAGAGATAAGTATATCTGATGGTAGTGATTAGAACAATGCTAAAGGAAGAATTTAAGCTCTGAACTCATATTTTCTCAAATAGACCTTGACCTTAGACCTTCTTCTTCTTCTTCTTCCATTATATCGACTGACTCAGTGGAACTGAGTATTACTGTCGATGCTGTCATGTATGTA
>JBCIKM010021197.1:0-5000 GCA_039654465.1 Melibe viridis
CCCCCCCCCCCCCCCCCCCCCCCCCCCCCCCCCCCCCCCCCCCCCCCCCCCCCCCCCCCCCCCCCCCCCCCCTCAAGGACGGAGTGGAAAAAATCAAGCTTTCAACCCTGCCAAAACCCGCTATTTATTTTATGGTACTTTGCAAAGCTTTTTCACGAAAAAAAAACATCTCCTCTTTCGTTGCCAAAAAAAAAATGAATTTTCCCCTCCCAGAAAAGCGACGAGTGACCGAAACTATAAGTATAATGTCATTTAAAACGTTTTATTTATGATCGTTTTTCTCTAATCCTCTATCATAACTGGTCAACTAGTTTAGATATGAACTTGCAAAGCATGTAATCTGAGTTGAAATTTCGTCAAATTGACATAATTTGTTGGTAAAAAATATAATTAGTGGTTTATTGTGAAAGAA
Organism: Melibe viridis; assembly: GCA_039654465.1. Taxonomy (NCBI): domain Eukaryota; kingdom Metazoa; phylum Mollusca; class Gastropoda; order Nudibranchia; family Dendronotidae; genus Melibe; species Melibe viridis. The sequence goes on from JBCIKM010021197.1 coordinate 413, forward strand.
GATAAGTTGGTTGATAAGGAAAAAGAATTATGAAAAGAAAACCAGACTTGTCTTCTGTTTAATGGTAGTGAAGTTATGATGAGTTTCTTCCAGTAGGGCGTGTAAAACCCCATTTATTTTACAATAAAAGAATCAAAATTGATAAATAAAATTCTCAACGATAAATGATCAATCAAAATCGATGGTGTGTCATCAAAGAAAGGAGAGGTTTCTTCCTCCCAATACAGCTAGAAGAATGTTTTTTTTGTTTGCATTACAGAAACTTCGCTTTTTTAAAGTCGGTAGATAAAAGGAAAATCTTTCTCTTATGTTGTCAGAAAAAAAAAAAAACACAAAATACAAAGTATACGTTGCTGAATTCTTCTAGGGTAACAGTGGAGGAGGGATAATCAACCAGTTTGTTTACAGTTGGTTGTTAAGCTAATTATTACTTCGCGCACTCACTGACGCACATCAAGACAGACAGGGATAATTAAGAAGTAATCCACCGATTTTCGGTACAACCCAACTTCCGTTTGTGATTTTTTTTCTCTGTAAAAGATAGTGAATCTTAAAACAAAACATTCAGTTTTGTAAGCTCTCTTCGGATTCAGACTCCAAGATGGAGTTAGCAATTAGCGGGGCAATGATCAACGCCTGACTTTGTCTAAAGTGAAATTTTAAAAGCCAGGAGCATAATTAACCAAGAACTAACTTGTTTTTTTTCTTTTCAATATGGCATGGTAATGAATTTGGTGATATTTCAATAGCTTCAAAAGATTCTCACGTGTGCTTCCTTTCAATGGCATACCTTGACTGTTGGTAGAGCGGGCGCTTGGTGGTCAGATACCACCAAAGGCAACAGCAACTATTGTTTGGTTCAGGATCGAGTAATACCTCAGATTTATTGTTCATTATGCCACGTAAGATTAGGCACGGTGGACTGATCATCTGCCTGTCTTCATTTCTTTTCATCCATAGGTTTTCCCAGCTACTTGGGGTGCTGGGTCCTGACTCTGCTTAGGTGGCATGAAGGGATATGGACAACAAAACAAAACACAACCGTTTTTATGCCTTTGTGAAAGTACCCTTGACGATGATTTAGATTATAATCGCAATCTGTTCCATCCAAATCCTTACACTGTAGGCGACATTGCTGTAGTTTAAACTTTGTCTTGCGTTACATATTCAATTTGATGCTCAATGTCCACACCACGATCCAGACTGATAAACCTAGAGAGAAATTAAATCGCTAGATCTTGATATTATTGGCATCTCTTAGCTACCAGGGTCAGTATGTCAAGGTTTTCACTTAGTACAAAAATAAATTAGCCTTCAATAATCATCTACGCTTTGAAATCAAACTGCGGAATTGAAAGTCGAAGGTAAGAAAACTATCCTTGCACTAACCGTGAGTAAATTGATATTCAATTGGCATTGAGTGTGCATGCAAGTTATTCAGCGTTTTATTCAATTTGCACTTGCACCTTGAACCCTGCCTCATTGATCAGCCTTTTAATGAGATTCTTGATAAAGCCAGACAAAACCATCTAGGTAATTACAACGTGACATCATTAAGCAATAAATTCCAATGTCTGGATAATGAGCTCAAAACCATAAAGTGGCCTTTCCAATTTTTAAAACTGTTGTTACTTTGTTTGCTACATAGTGTTAGATTTATCTTATCTTTTCATTTGCTTTGATTGGTAGGCATTGGTTTTATGCCCAGTTTGTTTCGATTTGGTTTTGGTTCTAAAGAAGCTGGGGTGGGGTGGAGGGGGAGGGGGAGGGGGGGAGGTGGAGACGGCTGTACTATTTCTATGATTTTGTTATTACTTTAGAATCTGTTGACAAAGGTATGATGATTACACCTTGATATATCTCAATAACACTAGTGCTTAACGTTAAAGAAAAGGTTTTTTTTAAGTAAAGAGAATATTTGTATAGCGCCTTTTGCCGATGCCTCAAGGCGCTTCACAATACCATATCCCTGGCAGACAACGCACATATAACATATATGACGGTACAAATCGCCTGTAGACGTGTTACCGTTTTTGGGACAGAGAGACAGCGTTGTCTACAACCAGGGGGACCTCCTAGCTTTTCACCCATCTCCATTCATACATCAGGTGGAACCGGTGTTTGCTTGTATGGTATCGTGTGAGTGCTCCATTTGTGATGTCTTGTTGGTTGGGTTTCCAGCGGGAGGGGTTGTATTGGTTTGTTTGTTGTTGGGGTTTTTTGTGGGTTTTTGTGTGGGTTTTTTGTTGTTGTTTTTTGGGGGGTTTTTTTGTTTTTTTGTTTGGTTTTTTTTGGTCTCTTCGAAAATTAATGATTGTCTGCTTGTTCGTTTCTTTGTTGTTATTTGCTGTTTTTTGTTTGTTTGTTGTTTTTTTGGGGGGAGGGGGTTGAATATGTTGGGTTTGTTGTTGTTGTTGTTATTATTAATATTATTATTATTATTATTATTATTATTATTATTATTATTATTAATGTTTTTGCTTTATCTTTTGCCATTTTAATTGCATTATACCAATGCTTTCAATTAAACGTAGGCGATGGGTCTTTGAGTCGTATTCTGTTTGGATATTGAAGAGGTGAATTGGTCTATAAAACCCAGGTTCTTGATTATCAAGGCTTAAAAAATAACAGGAGAAATAACCCGCAGTCTAATTTGTTGAAGGGAGACGCGTGCAGTGGCTTGGCAAGCCATCTTACATAACCATCGTGTATCTACACAGCTGCTGCGGCGGCTGCCCCTGATGATTCTTGCCTGGGTGGCCTCCCTTCGTTATCAACAATTCGTCTGGCCTTATCTCCCCTCTTTCTGTTTCCTTTGCGGTTTTTAACTTCCGTAAGATCCAAAACATATTTTGCTTTTGTTTACCTATCGAGAGAGCTGTTTGTTTCGCTCCTTCACACTGTGTACTCGATTAATTTGCGATTTTCTCTCTGCTCAAAGCTTTCTGCTATTTCTCGGCTTAGTGGTAATAAAAAGAACCTGCATTTGGGATGCTCAAGTTCGATTCCCAGGAGAAATAAACGGGTGTCAAAGACATTTTATTTTCTAGAAACACCAATTGTGAAATTCATAAGCAAACTGGCTAATAATGTATCTGGCAATAAAGATAACTGGCAGGAGATTGGTGGTTGTCTCAGGTGGGCACTTCTACTTCTCTTCTTATCTTTTACACTGAATCTGTCGTCTTACTTTTCTCCTTTTTCCGTGATGTCCTTTTTTTGTTGTCTTTTTTTGCAACTCAGTGGTCATCCCTTATTTTAAGCCTTTTGTTACATAACTCCAGGGTTACAAGTTAAACGTGCCGAGTACTTTTTTTTACACAAAGGGGGTTTAAAGATCCTGGGTCATCCTGAACCATCATGCTTTTATATTATTTTTATTTTTTAGTGTAAATCATCTCTCTGATGTTTGTGGTTTGATCTGTTCCCTATTTGAACTTATTCTATCATCTTGCTTTCCACTGGGCTCCTCTATGACCCTTGTGTGTCATGGGGCCCTAAAACATCCAACCAACGAACAAACTCCAGTTGTTGTCTATGAGTGTTTGCTAGTTATAGTCCGTTTCACCGAAAGTTTTCTAGTTTACTTGTTTGATTGTTTGTTTCTGGACAGTTCGTTTTAAAATTTTGCTCTCTTAATGAGACAAAGTTAGCTTTATTGGATAATGTTTATTACTCAGATGTGTTGTGTCAAAATAGATGTTTTACCGACTAAAAAACAAGCAATTTTCATCAGCATTCCTCAATCGTCATTTTAAAATCTTTCCAGTTGAACTGAACAAACGTTTTGCGCGTTCATTAGCAATAATTCGATGTAATTTATATTGAATAAAAACAAGTTTGATGTCATCAATCTTAAGCAAGAAACTATCGAAAACCTTCTAGTACATCGCACCTCTAGATGCGTAAAATGCAAAGACAAAAAAGAAACCAGGTAGAAAATATCCACGGATATTGGTCAAATTTTGAACTTAGTTAAGACGAAATAACTTCGAGCTGCTAGAAAATGTTAAAAAATGCATTCATGGATATAAAAGTTATTTAAGAAAAAACAACCCGCTATTTTTTCGGTGGGACGGGCTATACTAAGCATTGAATGTTTCAGTATACCAGTTCCAAGAAAAGAGGGATGTTATGATTAGGCAGGCAACCTTCGTCATAGGCTGCTGATCGGAGCCTCTGCTGCTGGCTCTGATAGGCGGCTGGCGAAGCTGATCGGAGCAAATTACCCACAAGTGGCGGGGGGTTCGCGTTAGACCAGGCCGCGTTATTTCATCTCTTTCCTCGTCATTACACGCACGCGTCATCCCGAATGCTGGGCCGGGGGATGGGGGGTCGGGGGGGGGGGTTACTCAACCTGAAATCAATGCCTTGACCCTTCCCCCTTTCCCCCCTCCCCCTCCACACCCCTCCACCGTTGCAAACACGGTGGCGTCATGTGACCTAACATGGACTAAAAATATTAGTATGTTCTATTTTTGTTTAAGTATAGGGAGTATTCTATTGCATCTAAGACACTACGTCCCCCCCCCTCCCCCCATCCCATCCCCACCCCCACTGTTTATTAAAGTTGCAGAATGGGTCAACA
>JBCIKM010021197.1:7500-16431 GCA_039654465.1 Melibe viridis
CGTTACTGCGTCAATAGAATTTCATCGACACCCCCCTCCCCCTCTCCCTTGCCCCAACCCTTTCGAGATGTTGCGATATTTATTTTGTTAACTCCACAGAGTACGAGCAGGCTATTGCAACTGCGACTTTTTTGCACTAAAATCTGTTCATCGAAGATCTAATATTGGTGTGATTCATTTCCTAAAAAGAAAAATTAATTCGATTAACCCCGTGCCCCATTGGAGCCCGTGAGGGAAACGAGCAGTTGTGTTATGCACTCCAAGACTGTCATGCAGTGTAAACAAGTTCTTTAAAGGATGCAGAATGAAAGACAAATATTCTGCTCTCGCACGTGCTTCGAGATAGGAGACTTCGGAGCTGAGCACAGGCACCTGCATTCGATTACGTCGGGCGGCGAACATAACTTATCGTAAGGGTAGACATCGTCGTATGTAGGTATTGATACACTTTGCTCAAAACGTCTTCATAGAGAAAGGAAAACAAAATTAACCAGCAGGTATCCACGCCCAAATCTCTGATAAGATAACTTAACATGTTGTTGTTGTATTCCAACCATTTCACGCACACTGCACGCAGGAACACAAAACAAAGATAAGAATATTCAATAAATAAATAAATATACATATACAGATCTCAAAACGGAGGAAATGGGGCGTAGGCAATCCAATTTGACCAGAGAATGAAAATGAGAATACTATGACAGGACATTAATGACTTTTCTCCATGATTCAGAAATGGTTGGGCTGTTGTTGCTGCGGCTGCTGCTGCTGCTTTTGTTGCTGTTGTTGCTACTGCTGCTGCTGCTGCTGTTGCGGCTGCTGCTGTTGTTGTTTTTGCTGTTGGTGGGTTTTGTTTCCTTTTCTGTGCGTTCTTACGTGGATGTTTTTTTTTAATTCGTTCGATTCTGTTTATATGTTGCTGCTCTTTTTTTTTTTTTTTGGGGGGGGGAGGGGTGGTCTTTGTTTTGTTGTTGTTGTTGTTGTTAATGTATTTTTGTTGTGGTTGTCGTTTGCGCTGATGGTGGTGTTGTCTTTGTTGTTGTTAATTTTGTTTCTATCTTTTTGAAGGTTGGGGTTGGGGGTGTTAGATTTGTTATCGGGTTTTTATTGTTTGTTTGTTTTTGCTTTGTTTGTTTGATTGATTGTTTTCCAAATTCAGATTAGTTTGTCCGGGAAAGGGGGTTCTTCCCCAGCCTTCATTCTCAAAGAGGCCAGGGAAAGCAGGGGTCAAATGTGATGTTCGCGAACAGGAGGACAAAGCAACAAGGAGCAGCAAAGTTGCTGTTTTTCGTATGTCTTCTCGAGCCCCTTGTGTCGGGGTACAGGCCATAAACAAACTAAAGAAAGTTTGAGCTGGTTGACCCAAGGGCAATAACATTCTTACAAGGAGGGGGTGGGGCAAAAGCAGAGAAAGTAGATAAAGAGACCAAAGCAAGTATAATAAATAAATAAATAAATAAATAAATAAATAAATAAATAAATAAATAAATAAATAAATAAAAAAATAAATAAATAAATAAATTCATTCGAGTTCCAAGCCGGCAGTAAATGAATTTATCATTTTGAATGATACGTAAATTTTCCTTATTGAAATTCAAGCACCAAATTCAATTGATGATCTACGTTGACTTCGACAAAAATTATCTGAAGGCTAGAAATCCGTTTCCAGTATGCACGATAAGGCATTATTGCAGTTGTATTGTGTTGTGTGTTGCTTCTTTTTATAGATGTTTACGTTTGTGTTGTTTTTTTTTTTCATTTATATGTTTTTGTTTTTTAATGTTTTGCCTTATTTCGTTTTTTAATTTTTTCTGTCCGTTTGTTTTTGTTTGCGTGTGTGTTTCTTTTGTTTTCACTTTTCTTCAACTTGTTCCTGAGTTTTTTGAGGGGAGAGGATCTGTTTGTGTCTTTCCTTCTTTCGTTTTGTTTTAATTTGTTTATTTGTTTGTTTGATTAATTGTTTGTTTGTTTGTTTTGTTTAATGTTTTTGTTGATGTTTTGTTTGAAGTTTTCAGCCACCCATCAAGACTGCACGTATTATTACGTATCTAGCACCTACCAATACAGTTTTACGAAAGATTTTACTTTCATAGGTGTGAAATTCTGCAACGCATTTATTTTTCTCTTAAGACGACCCACATTGAGTGCACGTGTGTACTTAACTGACTAGGCCTAGGTGAGAAGTTAGTAAAGGATGGAAGGTGTGCATCTCAAGTGATTCTCAACTGGAAATGTTTTCGAAAAGAACTTTATACCCTGTTTCTGTATGCAATGTTGCCTTGTCTGGCTTCGATTCGAAGAGCCTCCATTGAACTCTCGTCTTATTATTTTACCAATTTACTAATTTCTCTTGATTTTTATTGTCTCCTGTTCTCACCCAGACCCTCTATGTTTCTTTCATTCCCATGTCCCCCGTTCTCTCCCCCCCCCCCCCCCTTGCCGTCCTCTTTCCCCCTCCCTCCCTCCACGTTTCTCTCTCCCTCCCCACTCTCTTTATCTTCCTTTTATTCTTCTTCATATAATATGTGCCTTATCCCTCCTCTATCGTTTCTATATCTATGTTTTCTGAAAGTTGTGATAGGATGTGAGAGTTGTGTTGGTTGTTGTTGTTGCAGCTGTTGTTTGTTTTAGTTTTTTGTGTGTTTGATTTGTTTTGTTTTGTTTATCTTCATTAATCTGCCTTTGTGTCTTTCGTTTTTTTAAATCATTTTTCATTCAGCTATTTTTGTCCTACACCTTTGTCTCTCTCTACTCTTCTCCTTCCATTGTGCACAGTTACAATCTATCCATCTATCGGACTACGAGTATCTATCAGTCTATTAAATTGCTATTAACGCATTCCTGGCTCCTTGTACCCGGTAGCTTTGTTCTCAATTCAATCAGAGTGCCATTACCCACACAATTTTATGGTCGACCGGTTTGCACTGTTTCAACAATTATTTCTTTCCAAGAATGAAAAGAAATTATAGACATACAGCAATCATGCTGATCATAATCATACGTTTTATTTTGAATTTCGCATAATTTGCCATCCACTTTATCCATTGTTGAAATGTTTTTTTTTAAATAGTTTAAAGAGCTTTAAAGTCGGATCTCAACGTCTAAATAAAAGCTCCGTACTGGCAAGTTGTCCCTGTGGGACACATTCGTTTATCGTTATCTGTCTATTTCAAGCGGTATTTTGTCGATAAGATCTGTGAATTTGTGTCATTGCAGAAGCGCAAGCAAGGAGAGACGATAGAAAGATGGTGGCTATCGAGATAGAGGTTATAAATATACCTATCAATCAGCTGTAAAGTTTAGGCTTTTGTTTTGGGGTTGTTGGAGTTTTGTTTTGTTTGCTTGTTTGTTGGGGTTTTTTGTTTGTTGTTTTAATGTTATCATTCTGACATTTTATCACAATCTACAGCTTTCTAAGGGAAGTATAATTTTTTTTCCTTTCAGACATCAAAACCAATATCATTCTTCAAATGTAGCTAAATGATATGCAGACCTGAATACGTCTTCCCTCTCAAGTCACAAACGAACGAAGGGAATAAATAACAACTTTTGACAACCTTGGTGTTCTGAGAATGATATGATAAGGCAGAGCTTTCCATGCAGCCTTTTCCCTTTCTCTCTTTTCTCCTTCTCCTCCTTGTTACTTTTAATAGGTTACTTTAAATACAAACTTTGAATAAGCTACTGCACGTTTTTCCTAATGCAAGTTGGTCCTTTTCACAGACAGTCGATGATGGATAGGACGGAAATCAATTCATTAAATTTCTATTTCGCCTTTCAGCTCCCAGAGGAGTAATGACCGAAAACAAACAGAAAATTGTATAGCCACAGTGCCGAGGTAAGTCAAAGCCATAGAAAGAAAGGTAACCAGCAAGAAGTCGTCAGAGGGGGGAATCGAACCCAGGACCTGACACGGCACTCATTCGCCTGGCCCTTGCCAGAACAGCGGGCCGACTAACTGAGCCATCCGCCACTCTGGGCACTTTGCTTGTACTATTTTCTGTTTGTTTTAATCTACTTCCAGTGACAGCTCCTCTATTCTTCATATGCTTAAGAGCAATGACCGTCTGCAATGATTATGGAACGTCACCCTGTTCTGTCTTTGGCTTTATTCTCTAGTCCTTCCATGTCGTCTAGGGTAAAATCCATTCATGAGCTGAAAAAAAGTAAACCAGCACACCCAGGGGTTGGTACTTAATAGTGCAATTAATTAAACGTAGCTTCCGCTTATTTTTTTTGTAATCAATTCATTTTTTTTTAAATATAGCATATTTTATACATCGCTCATCCAATGTTATCATCATACTCTTAAGAGCTTTACAATACCATATCCCTGGCAGACATGGAGCATAAAACACACATGATGGTATAAGCCATCTGTTAGTCGTATCCGAACGAATATATAACACATATGACGATATAAGCCGTCTGTTAGGCGTGTTCCAATTTTGATGACAGAGAGACAACGTTGTAATCAACCAATGGGACCTCCGCGCCTTAACTCCATCGCTCATAATTTTCCCGTCCAAGAGTATCTAAATAGAGATTCATTGTATAAGGATTGCCACTCAATGGCTTCGATGGATCACTTAGTATTAAAAGGACCCATCTCCCCCTTATAACTTTGTCCTCCTACTCCTACTCCATTGGCCTCCCTGCCAAATCATACCATCGTAAACTTATACCCTTCATTTATCCTTGCTGATACTAGACAGTTTAGTGCTCAACAAAATTGCGCTCCTATTTTTAAGACCAATCGAACTACGGGTGCTGGTATAGGGGGAAGGGAGAGAGAGCGCGGGGGGGGGGGGGGGAGGGCGCGAAGAGAGAGAGAGAGAGAGAGAGAGAGAGAGAGAGAGAGAGAGAGAGAGAGAGAGAGAGAAAGAGCAATCTTGCTATCGATAATTTTCTCACCTGCATTTACATAAAATATCAATCAACCTGGGTATCTACATGTTATTTTTCCAGTTACCTTGCCTGCATACCTGCCAACCTACCTACATATCTACCTGTCTACCTTCCTACCTACCTACCTAACTACCTACCTACCTTCCTACCTACCTACCTGTCTACCAACCTACCTACTTACCTACCTAAATACTTACATACGACCGTACCTATCTATCTACTTACCTGACAACATACCAAATTGCCGTTCCGGCACCTGTACTGTATTTGGTACCTCTGTGTCTATTTATTGTATGATATCCGTCTGTGTATGTTTTTGCAGTTCCGACCTTTGTTTAACCCTCAAAGGATGACATATTGTGGGACTGGGATTCGTAGGTACATGATATAAATAGCAGTGCATAACCTTTTACGTTCCTGTTCTCACCTGGATTGGTTTTCCGATATTTTTATCCCACCTGACCCGTCAATGCATCTTACACCCTGCAACCAACAGCGTCTTCCTGGAAATAAGCATTGAACAGGTGCGCACACAAGGGGTTTCCAATCTGTCTTTGTGTCATTGAATTAGAGTTGCGATTTACAGGATTACTGAAGGAAGATTGATAAACCGATAAAGAAACGCCTTTACCAGCGGAGGCGCCGTACATTTTTTAGTATGATTATTCCGTGCGATCTTGTTTTCGCATCAATGACAGGGCATTGAACCAGGAACAGTTTTGTCATTGTTCCTATGTGGTTTTTACGTGAACTGATATTGTGCAAGCATATAATATAGCATGCTAAAAGTAATTTACATAATTTGTCTAACATTTTTTTCGTTTAAATCACTATACACAAGTGGCAAAATGTAAAATTAGAAAATTAAACGCCAATACACCGTCGACAAAATGGAGATTTGAAAAACAAACAAACAAACAAAAAATGTGTCAATTGGGTTTTTTTTTTCAGTGTGTATCGAAGACTTCGATCTGGCCTGGAAGTGTTGGCAGAGAAGCGAAATCCTAAATCTTAATAAAAAAAACTTCCCAAACATACAGCAACTCTATGGAATCATAACCAATGAAATATTTATTCAAAATCATGATCAATGATCCATCTATATTCTGCCTGTTGGATTAAAAAGTTGATAATGTCGCCTACAAAAATGAAAATAAGTTCTGAAACATTAATGCGATCAAATTGCATTAGCGCATGTTATGTATGATCTACAAATTCGATCACAAAAAATTAACTTAATATTAGGGCCTGGTCGGTCTTGGGATTTTATTCTTTTAAATGAACATCAACTTTTTAGGGTCTTATTTCTGTAAAGCAAATCACTCGCTCTTTTCTCGATGGCATGTTGAAAACTAGTGGAGCATCGATAAATTCGCATCTCCAAGTACTTACCCCACGGCTCGCCCTTTCGTTTTATACATTTCTTTTTTTTTTTATTATCGTTGTATTATGAAAGTGCACAAAATATATTTTGATAATTATAAGGCTTATGAAGAATAAACATCATCTTCTTCTTAAGCCTCTTGATTGCACTGGGAACATAGGGCCTCAACAACACTCCTCCAACGCACACAGTTTTGGCAGGTGTTCTCCAGCTCTGCCAAGGACATTTGAGCTGCCTTAGCCTCTGCTTCCGTGCTTCGTCGCCAAGTCTGCTTTGGCCGACCGACTCTTCTCTTCCCTTGTGGGTTCCAGTCCAGGGCCTGCCTTGTGACATTTGATGCCGGCTTCCTTAATGTGTGGCCAATCCAACCCTATTCCATCTTCTTAATCTCCATTTCAATTGGAGCCTTTCCAGTTCGACTCAACAATTCTTCAAATGAAGAATTGTTGAGTCGAATAAACATCATACGACATGACCTTTAAATATATAAGATAAGATAAGATATCTTAAAATACATTATAAGGAAGGGATTTGATGAAGCAGTTGCTTTTTTAGTGTATTGGTTTTTTGTGGGGTTTTTTTGAATTCACAAAGGAGTGTTCATTACATAACAGCAACCTTATGCGACAATTAAGTGGCATTCATGACTCTGAACACATAACTACGCACAAAGCTCTCGATGAGAATCATTCCTTGTAATGCTTGTGTTATCGTACAAATCTAGGATTTCTTCGGGCAACTAAAAGACATCACAAGGGAGATGAACTGGATAAAATTGTGTCACACCAATCAATTATGAATACAATTAAATATGATTTTTCAGCTTCGTGCCAATCTCAGCTATCAAGTCAAACGTTAGTTACGTATGATGTATGATAAGTATCACCGGTTGCCATTGTAGGATATCACCCCCCCCAGCTTATTCTGCAAAAAATATCTTTTGCGTATTGATTTAAGTGTGCAATAGTGTACTTAAAGGTTTATATGCATTGACCTATGTAAGAACCCTTAACCTATTATGATTATGATTATCATACAAGTCTGGGGATTCTTAAGGAAACATGATGACAGGCGTGGGGTAATTTGATCTCACCAATCACAATATTATGTAAGCTAAGCCTAAGGATCCTGTGATCTAATTTTGTATTGTACTCTGTTTACATATTGATCGGTCTCGGTAAACAAGCCATACGATCATGATGATAATGTGACTCTTGCCCTTTGAGTTAGATATAGGCTAGGATCTTTAGACTCTTGACTTCAAGTTGCTTGACACAGGTGTTTATAAGTTAATACCTACTCGGCTTAAAATGTACTAAGAGGTTTACGTTGAAATAACTGGAAGGAAAGAAAAACTAAACAAAATAGCATTACTGTCATATCGGAATATAGTTTAAGCGTAAAGAGACATCAGTGCATTGTGGCTGTGTACATTAAACCAAGTCTAGAGTAGGAGCCGACAGTAGAAATACATGACCATAAGAGAAAATGGCAGGAGTTGAGGTGATTCAGAGAAAGAAAAGAGGGAAAAAAATCAGGAAGGTTGGAATTCTTTCAAAGAGGGATTGGAACCCGAGGTCGTTCATATAAAACAACTGCTGTTGTCGGTTCACAAGTCCATGTTCCTGTACCTAGACAGTACAAATTCATGGTTTCTGAAGTTTTTACACGCAACCTCCGATTTATCATGACCTTACATATAATGAATTTCAAGTTTGTGCACTGCACAGTTTTCTCAAAACAGCGATTTCCATTTATCTTTTTCCCGTTTTCATTTTATTGGACATTACACAATGGAGAGTTTACCGTAAGCAGTGTGTTGACTTATCACACACCACTGTTTTCTGTCCTTGAGGTTCGTATCACCTGTCAACAACTCAAGCTAAACTGGAATCATTGCAAGGACGCAGGGTTGGAAAGATAATCATGAGAAGGGGTGTTTGGTTTCAATTAAGAGATGTAATTGTCATTTTTACTTTTCGTTCGTTTTTTTTTTTAAATAACTTTAGTAATTCCCAAAAAATTAAGGAGTTGTAAAGAAAAGGAAACTACGAAACAAAGGTCAATAACTCTATTGAATTCGAATAGAAACTATTTAATTTTTGTATGTTGCTTGATGACATCATAACAAAGTTTTTTGGGGTTTTTTGTTCTTTAATTCTTCTTAATTCATTTCATTCCAGGTTATGAGTTTTCTTTTCAGTAACAAACTTAAGCGTGTGATAACTCCATTCAATGATATCTTATTTAGTCACTATTTACAAATAAATTTCTTCTCTTTAGGTATCTGTATATCTTCCGTTTACAAATACTTGTTTTCAACGGTTAAGGAAACAATATTCTTCAAAAGCATGCTCATTTTATAAATAAATCTCCAAAAAGAGCAATAATAAAAACAAATTATTTTTTTTTTTTTGTATGTGACTTCAAAATATCCAAATAAAGCATGTTTGTTTTTTGCGTGGTATTGAATTCGTTAAAAAGTTCTATTTTTAGTGACATATTTCGATGGAAATACAACCCATTACGAGATGTTTGATTTAGCTGAAATTCAAACTAGATGTTATTCTGTAGACTGGCTTTCATTTTTTTCTCTCTTTGGAAAGTGTTGTTTTCTCAAATGTTTAGGAGATTTATAT
>JBCIKM010021308.1:0-10433 GCA_039654465.1 Melibe viridis
CACACACACACACACACACACACACACACACACACACACACACACACACACACACACACACACACACACATATATATGCACACACACACATACACATACGCACACACACATACACACACACACACACACACACACACACAAACTGGACAACAGGCAGGAAGAAGACGCCATTCCCAGGACTGGTCAAGAGCACCCCAAGATTACGCCGCCAACCGTTCGTCTGTCTGGCAAACTATTTGCCCAGGACGGTCTCCCACGGCCGCTGATGACATCATGAGGCGACAGGCGCACCGAAGAACGTAGATTCCATCTAAGACCTGAAAAACATTCAAGAGTGCCAGGTGTCTTCGAGAAATGTATTGTGCTCTGATACCTGCCTGCCTGCCAAACCTGCCTACGGCGGATTTCTCCGAGATTCAACATGGGACCTCCACACAGTTCTGTCTTCCATCAGTGTTAACTCATCAGTGCTGGTTGCTCCTGTATCACGTTTCAGGGTGGTTAAGAACGTTGCATGTTAACTGATAACTGGCCATAGAACCAAGAAAAAAAAGTAACTGTGATTCAGGTCAGTTGTAGGTGAGCAATGCAGAATGAAATGGGCGAGATGGAATTGTAAGCGCGATCTCATGCTCTGCATGACGCAGTTAAACTTGAGTCATCGTCCATAGATACTGAAGGTTGTAGGGCTAAAGGGTGGATGTATAAGTCTGTTAAACTAATCACTCGTCTCCCGAGTTTCAATGATACTTGGGTGTGTTTAGTTTTTTCGATCCTGAGATGTCCTAAGTCTGCCTCGTGACTGGAGGTTGAGGTATCATTTTTTTTTTTTTTACCACTCTTGCCTGTGAAACATTGATACGCAAATTAAGACAATCCTACTTAAATCACAGCCTCCTACTTTCCGGTCTTGGAGTATTTCCGGTCTCTGGGCGCCCTGACTGGGACCAGTCCACGTTTTTAGCGCCCACTTGTCGTCTACAGAGGAAGTGCTGGATAAATAAAGACGAGGTGAGAAAGTCGGCACCTACAAAAAAAGCCTTGCTCGGAGATCACGGTGACATTTTGAGGTCATTCCAACGTTGCGGAAGATTCTAATGTACCTGTCTGTTGTCAAATATTTGACATTTGGGCCAATGGAGCGGAACAACTGGAGAAAGCAGGGGAGCAACAACAGCATTGCCGTGGAGAGACGCATTGCCTGTTAGTAGTCGGTGTAGAGCTCATGTTGAGCACCCTTAAAACGCCCTTAGATATTTGCCGAGGTCATTAATCTCCCTGGCCAACCAATGAGGTGACAAATAAGACCAATCATTTCTAGATTAAGTGTCATTGACTGGAATAGTTGGTATGGAATTGATTTCCTTTCCTTTTTTTTTCTTTATTAATCTGCTCTCCTCACACCCCCCCCCCAAAACAAAAAAACAAAAAACAAAACAACAACAACAACAAAAAACAACAAAAAACCCCCCAAAAAACCCAAAACAAACAAACAAACAAACAAAACAAACAAAAACAAACAAAAAACAAAGAAACAACAACAAAAAACAACAACAAAGGCAAAACAAACAAACAAAACAAACAAAGAAACAAGCAAAAAATAAGAGTGGACTTTCACCCCAAGCAAAGCCAGTCGTTTAAAGACCTTTGCAAGTGTATTCATTTATAGAGTACCATTGGTATAATTAGGTTCAGCAGCGTCTCACACCCGGTGTCTCTAATGCCGTGTGCGATCACAGTGGAGCAAATACGGTACGTCGTCAAAGGCCCTAGTGGATATGGTAATGGAATGCAGATGTGTGGACATTGGTTTTGGCATTAAAGAATCCGTTTTTCTATATTATAATACATCTTGACTGGAATGTATGTTTAGTGGTTTAGGCGGACTTTCTTTCGCTTCATTTTGTGATTGCTTTTGGGTTTTTCTTTTCTTTTCTTTTAAACCAGTTATACAGTGAACACACTTTCGTCACACCCCCACCCCCCCCCCCAATTGCACATATAAGATACACTCCAGTGTTTGATTTGATCTTCTGTTTTATTATCCAAATCCCTTCATACCACCTAAGCAGTGTCGGGATCCAGCTCTTCCAAGGAGCCGGAAAGAACTCTGGATCACAAGAAATGTAGACAGACATAGGATCGGTCCACCACTGAGGGGGAAAATTGACCTGCGAATTTTGGCCGTATGTGGCAGAGAGGTACGGTGCTCGCCTATCAAGCGAAAGGTCCCGGGTTCGAATCCCATGAACGTCGAATTTTTTTTCCGATCAATTTCTGGACGGTTCTCACTCACCGGTGGCACATAGGTACAGGCACCTGTCAAACAGAAAAGCCCCGGGTTTGAGTCTCATGAAAAGCAAAACAAAACAACAACAACAACAACAACAACATAAATAAATAAATAAATAAATAACAACAATAAAAAATTTAAAAAAAATGGCGAGTCGGAGTTGGGTTTTTTGGGGGTTTTTTCTGTTCGGAAGCCACTCCCTGATCCTAAGTGAGTGCGATTGAGCATCTCGTTCAATCAGAGGCGGCCAATAAGCTATGATGTCCCGTGTGCACGTTGCGCATTTAAATGACACTTGGCAGTTGGAAATCGAAAAGCCATCCAGGTAAAATTCCAAAGTTGTCCCTACAAAGGGCACAGTGGCTCACCTGGTAAGGTGTTGGACTTCCATGCGGAAGAGCGCGGGTTCGATCCCCGCAGGCGCCATTGTTTTGTGTCCTCCAGAACTTTATCAAAACTTACATCATCCCATTGGAGATGGATGTAAAGCTCAAAGGCCCCTCTGGTTGTAGCCAACGCTGTCTCTCTGTCCCCCCCCAAAAAAAAGTGTAACACGCCTAATATGTGACTTGTACCGTCATATGTTATATATGTGTGGTCTGTCAGGATATGGTGTTGTGAAGCGCCACGAGGCCTCGGCCAAAGTCGCTTAAATCGATGTGCTATTTACTGTTATAAAATTGAAGTAAACCGTTTAAAGGGAATTAATTCCTATAATACCCGTGTAGGAAATGCTGCATTCTAGAGCTTCGAAGTGAAGAGCACACAGTACGTAAGGTTTTTGATTGTTGATTTTCTGACGGCACTTTAATCTGCTCAATTTTGATGTTTCGGTATCAAAATTAGAGAGAAAAAAGGAAAAGGGAAAAAAAAACAACCCCCCCCCCAAAAAAAAAAAAAAAAAAAACAAAACAAAAAAAAAAAAACCCCACAAAACAAATAAGACTTGGACTTAGAAATTTACACAAAGACAATAATCGTTTCCACTCGAATAATCTCGTGTGGTTAAGAATGACAAGTTTATACTCTAGTACAAAGCTAAGTCCATTTAAACAATTTTTACTTCTTAATATTTACTCTGCCGTACGCTAGAGTCACGAATTAAGTTTAGTGTATGCCCAGCCACAATTCTTTATCTAATGTTGTTCATGTAAATGTTTTTATTCTGTGGGAGTAGTAAGACAGTCTTCATCTAATCTCCAAAACAAAATTAAGAACTAAAACTATCATGTGATAAAAGCTTTATTGACACAGAATAAAATCATCAAGAAATTAAAAACAACAGAAACAAAAAACAACAACAAAAACAACTTTGACTTGAAATTACCATGGACGGAATTTCAGGCCAAGCAGTATTTCCAGACCCAGTTGTAGAAATATTCACTTCCGAGTTCTCCTGTAAGGGAGATCGATTTGAATTAGGAAAATGGCTACCAAACAAAGGCTTGTCTAGGGAACAAAGATATTTCTTCTAATCAAAGCTTCTTTTTTCATAATTGAAAGATCTACTTTATTCGTGGACGTTTCAAATTAGGCTAACTTCTTCACTTCAACTCTTTAGTCATGAGTTCATCAACTGAAAGTCAAAACGGGGCAAACTCCTCAGGGAAACCAACAAGTGTTCCAGGAGAAAAAGCAGAAATCAACAAAACAAACAATTTTCAAAGAATCGCTCAAAAGAAGCTTCTGGTCAAGAGTTATCCTCGAAATAAAAAGTTGGAAAAGCTGGCTGCCTATTCAAGCTGTAAAGTAAGTCTATACGTCACGATTCATTTTGCTACAGAAATTTAATATTTTCATATATATGCAAAGTGTCTTTTGACACTAGAATGATCAATCTTATCCAGACTAAAACAGACTGCTTAGACTTTCAATATTTTTTTCAGATTAATCTGCTTTCCTTTCAATGCAGAAATGAGATAGTCTTTCCTTTGTCATGAGTTTGAACAACTTCAAGATTAAGATTTTAGGAGTAAGGTTCTTCTTGTTACCACTTTTTAAGCGGACAGGCTGTGGCAATGTTAAATCAGATACTTTTGCCCGTTTCCTTGGTTTTATATTGACAAATTATAAGAAGAAATGAGTAGTTTTCTTCTATGATTTATTTTCATCCTTATAATTATTGCTGTCACAGACAGAGGGATGCAAGTGCAATGGGTGGAGAAACCCCAACCCTCCGGCCCAACCAGCAAGCAGCGATGCCACGCAGCCAACAGTTAATTTGACAGACCTTTGCAAAAGTTGCAAACACCCTCTTGGTATGTCTGCACAGATATTTTGCCACAAACTGTGACATTTTGTATTGGATAGTTTCATAAAAAATGCACTCACAGTATCTCATTCAAATCAGGCATTCTCATGATAGTGTCGGCTATATTTTCTTACCAGGGTGCAACTTGTCAGAACAGATTGTTTTTAATCTATTTAACAGCGCTGAATTATTTTGTTTAAACGTATTTAATTTGTTTTCTTCTTGATAAATAAAGGAATGGGGGTTGAAATGCATGTCTCTCTGTTCCCTGTTGTAATATTTTTTTCCAATTTGATTTTCTTTTTGCTCCTTTGTTACCCCAGAGGCTCATGTGTCTCACTTGGAAAATACAGACGATGAAGAGTTGAACAGGCTTCTGCGTATGATGGTTGATGTGGACAATCTATACTGCTTTGTCCATAAAGAGGAAGACAATGAGGCCAAACAAGTATATTTCTATCTTTTTAAGGTTGGTGTTTCAATTTTTTAAGACTCTTTACATACTAGTAACTGCTATGAGGATTGAGGATTGTGTCTAGTCAAAATGAACTTGAAGCTTTTCTTCTACTCATTAATTCCCAAAAGCTCTGATGTATTGTCAAAGTTGTTCTCGTTAAAATAGATAAAATAGATTTCTCTTGATAAAATCCATGAATTCGATGTATGCAATGCATCATTTACAATGCTGCGTTTTCATTACAATGCTGTGTTGATTGTGTTAGATTCAAACAAACTTTTATTAGATGCTTAATTGTCTTTTGTTTTTCTTTTGTTTTTCTTTTTTTCAGTTACTACGGAAATGCATTTTAAACATGAGCCAGCCGGCTATAGAAAGCTCCATAGGCACACCACCATTTGAAAAGCCAAGTATTGCAAAGGTAAATTTCTTGAAATCAGCGCAGGCTTACCAGTTTTCTATGAAAAGGCCTGTGTATCTGTTTTTGTTTTGTTTTGTTATCCAAATCTCTTCATACTGCCTCAGCAGAGTCAGGAGCCAGCTCCAAGGAGCCGGGAAGAACTCCGAATCACAAGACATGAAGACAGGCAGAGGATCATTCCACCGTGCCTAATCTTGCATTGTATAATGAGAAATACAAGGAGTATAACTGGATCTTAAGCCAAACAAAAGTTGCTGTTGCCTTGGTGGGATCTGCCCATTGACAAAGACTAATGAGCTAGTTTACCACAAGGCATTTTATGTGCTTTTACATGGTATTATCCATTGCATTCAATGGTGCTTTCTATTAAAGCCTTTTAATAATTTATTTTACCATCAAAATTTTTCAAATCACAGATCTGATTGTGAGTTTATTTCTTCTTTTTTTTTTTTTTTTTTTTTTTGTTTGCAGGGAAACGCATGTAATCTGACAGATATTGAGAATCAGATGAATAGGTTTCCATTTAGGTTACTACTTTTGTTCTGTATTTCTTTTTTCTGCTCTGATTCTAATTACTACTTCAGATTTTGTCCCTGCATTGTGAAAATAAGAGATCCTGGCTTTTCAGTCTTGTTTTCAATGTCTTAAAAATCTAATTCAGTTTTTTTTTTATTTTTATACTTCCTCATCTTGTGGACTTCCCCAGGGCGTCACCAATTTCGTGGTATACAAATTCGGCACGCTGGCCCAGAAGGAGTGGCAGACCATGTACGACCTGGCCAAGATGTTCCTGCACTGCCTCAATCACTGGAAACTCTGGCCACCCGCCTCACGGGGTCAGCAGGTCGACGACAAGGATGACAACGACTACAAACTCAATTATACCAGGTGAGCTTTCCACATTTATATTCTGACCAAGAATCATTTGAATGTTGATGGTTACAAGATCAATCAGTATCTAGGGTTTTGATTCATTTTAAAGAAATAAACGTTTTTAAAAATTTCCTACTTTTCAAATCACATTATCAGCACCAGATCCTAATTTTTGAGGTGAAATAAAAAAAAGGTAAATCATTCAAACGCTTGGATACCATTTTGAGTGGTTGATTTTTGGTTTCAATGAAAGAGGCCACCTTCTGCATGTCAGAAACTAAAATTCTTTTTTTTTTTTTTTGCAACTTTGTTATGAATGTGAAATGTTTTGATTCCTGAAATTCATAAAGAGGAGATGGCAAAGGGCTCATCTTTATCTACAGCTTTCACATACTTTCCAATGTGGTGTTGTAGTATTGTGACTTGAAGGCAACCTTCACAGCTGAACTATTTTTGTAGTGTCTATTCAATGTTTCTGTTTTCAGGCTGTTTTTGGTGAGTAGTATAGTGTGATTAATCCTCATGTTTTCCAATGTGTCCCTGGCAGATGGTTGTGTTTCTGCCACGTCCCAGCATTCTGTGACAGCCTGCCTCGTTACGAGACGACCCTCATCTTCGGCCGCACGTTGCTGCGCTCCGTGTTCCAGACCATGAGAAGGCAGCTGCTGGACAAGTTCCGGGCAGAGAAGGACAAGATGCCTCCGGACAAGAAGACCCTGGTGCTCACCCATTTCCCAAGGTGAGGAGTCGTCTTTTTGGACTTTGCCTCATTGATAGATTGATGTGTGGATATTGTTATAGAAGCTAGCTGGTCCCTTTTTGGCCCTTCCAATAATATTAGAGTGAACTATTTGTCCTGAGATCATAAAATGAGATAACTTTATATTGTCCTTCCAGAAATTGCCTTTATCATATTGCTAGGTGAAATCACAAAAACAAAACTTAATAACTAGTATTTAAATATTGAGCAGTCACTCATTCATGCATGAAAGGGTGTTGTCACTTAGAAAAAAACTCATCATGCCCCTGCAAATTAACTGAACAAGTTGTGAAATTATGAATAGTGTTATTTTAAAAAAAGCTTTTATTGTGATGAGCTGTAAAATTTTTTCTGGAAAATTGATGAAAGGCAGACAGTAATTCACAGTCATCACAAACCTGCTGCACATCTTTTTTTGTGATTAGTATTGATTTTTTTCATAGTGGACTTGATTTCAAATAATCCTCATTCGTCTTGACCTAGGAATGTTCCCACTGTTGGTTCGATATGTATAGCTTTAGAAAGAAAAAAAAAAGCTGTATACCCACCATCATTCCTTACGCTTCGGCCGCTTGAACAAGAAAGTTTTTTTGTGTTTTTTGTCTCGATGTTGTTGTCACGTGTCGTAGGTTCCTGACCATGCTGGAACAGGAAGTGTATGGCAACAACTCGCCCATCTGGGACTCGGACTTCCCTCAGAACACGGCCAACCTACCCACCCCTTCCCCCACTGGTCAGTGAAAATGTGTCCGCCTCCTCTTTCTCCTCCCCTTCCTCCTCCTTCTCCTCTTCCTCCTTTTTCTCCTCCTCTTCCTCCTTCTCCAACTTGTCTTCTTCATCGTCATACTCCTACTGCTTCTTCTCTGACATCCTTTCTTTCTCATTTTCCTTCTGTTTTCGCCTCTGCCACTATCTCTCCCTCCTCCACTTCCCTTCATGCTTCTGCTTCTGCTTCTCATACTCCTCCCCTTCTCTCTTGGCAGCTTACCAACTCCATCATGTTTGGTCAATCTTGAGTAAGAATGTCACATGGTGAAAGCTTTAAAAAAAGATGAAAAAAAAAAAAATTAAATATGGACATTTATAAAGTGCTTATTCCCCTTAATTACCATGCTCTAAGTGCTTTATTAAACCATGGCATCTCTGGCAGATAACCGACATGTAATACATGACAAGACAAACTATCTGTTAGGCGTGTTGAAACATTTGGAGAGGGACATGGTTGTTTGATTTACAACCAGGGGGACCTCCGAGCTTTACATCCATCTCCATAGGGTGAGGTAAGTGTGTTTAAGTGCCTTACCCAAGGGTACAACAACAGTGACAAGAGGCTGTACATGGGGCATTGGAGCTGGGAAGTGACCCAACCCGTCACCGCTCCTAACACAAGCCATGATCGTGATTGCTTGACTCTCAGTTTTAGTGATTTGTGTTAACCACTGAGCTATTGATGCTTTGTTTTTTTTTTTCAGCTTTCAACAGCTTAAGTTAATCTTCTATAGATGAACCCGGTGTCTTTTGTGGATTGCAATGTAGTTAAGTGTCAGTAGGTGACAAGCGTCACATACTACGTTCATTGAAAAGTGCTTTTTCATCACTTATTTCTTGCAAATCACATCAGAATTTTAATGTTTCACTGATGTCAAGAGTTATAGTTACCTTGTGTTTATGAAGTTTAATCCTCATTGCTTCAACAACTGTTATGAATGCTGTATGTGACATTTCAACTCGTCCTGTGATTCGTGTGTCTTGTGTGTGTGTTAAGCAGCCAGCCCAGGGGGTGTGGCACCAGGAGTTAGTGGCTTGAGCCGCTTCACCTCCTCCACCGTGGGCGGCTCATCCTCGGACAGCCTGACAGGCGGCACGCTCAGTGCCAGCCCCGGACTTCTCACAAGCCGCAGGTCGTCTCGCTCTCAGGAAGCGGCAGGTATGAACT
This sequence comes from Melibe viridis, assembly GCA_039654465.1. NCBI lineage: Eukaryota > Metazoa > Mollusca > Gastropoda > Nudibranchia > Dendronotidae > Melibe > Melibe viridis. The sequence continues at coordinate 8,992 of JBCIKM010021308.1, forward strand.
AAAACATAATTCTTTTGAGTTAGATCCCATTGGGAAAATTATCATCGATGATACATGATGCAAGACATTTATATATCACCTACCCATGGTCGTCATGGTGCTGTAAGTGCTTTACAATATCATATCCCTGGCAGGCAACGCACATATAACACATATATAACAGTACAAGCAGCCTATTAGGCGAGTTACAGTTTTTTTTAAGAGAGAGTCTGTCTCAAGGTAACATTAGAACTACTCCAGCAAAGTTCAGTACATTGCTGACTCAGCCATTGTGATAAACCCACCAGCCAACACAGGGGATTCTTTTTTTTGTATTAGCATGTTAAAAAACAAAATAGCAAAGCTCAACCTTGCGAAACAAAACTGATATCACAGTCCTGATAGAGCACGATATCTTTCCATGAAATTGTGAAAAACGGAATTCAAAGGAGGTCTTAGCCTGAAATAATCTATCTGTTCCAAAACTGCTTAATTTTAGTGTTTAATCTGTGATCATTGTATCGTAAAAATGCTACAGAGAAACGCAAAGCTGATGAGGCAGGCTTGAGTGATGGGGCAAAACGGCCAAGGATTGACGGTGACATTAGCAAGGAGCTGCTGGATGAGGTTCTGGCAGAGTTGGCGCCAGAGGCCAAGGAGGAAATGCTCGGACCTGAGGTGAGCGACTCTGACAAACAGGATGGAAACTTACAAGTTGTTATTGTGCTGATATCAGGAGTGGAACCGGAAAGACAAGGTTTCAGAGCTTTTGTTTAGTGTCTGATTTATTTTTCATGGTTTTCATTAAAGCTCCTCACTAATTATGATCACTGTGCAAATAAAAAAACTATTTGCACCTAAGAAAAATGAAAAATCAAGCTAGCTCTGCAAAGAGGAGAAAAGTTTTACGAATATTACATCAAGCAATATGACTGAGATTTGTAATTTTAGTTTTGTTTTGTTTTTATGACTAGTTCCATCCCTGTACTTAGAGAACGGAATGTCTTTTGAAAATCGAATATGTTAATGCCACATGCTTTACTGAGCCAAAGTCATAAAAGCACGCTAAAGAGACTTATTCTCGAGACTACCATTCTCTCATTGTCGACATATCTCCCTATGGTTGTGCAGAGCATGTGTCCATCACATGCAGCGAGGGACGAGCAGGCGAGGAAGGAGGAGAAGGACGGCAAGATCGACTTCCACATCATCAACAATTCGCTGAGCCACTGCCCATCTCGGCAAGTCTTCCTGTGGCTGATTCAAGTCCAGAACCTCTTCTCTCACCAGCTGCCTCGTATGCCAAAGGAGTACATCACACGGCTCGTCTTTGACCCGTAAGTTGAGAGGAATGAAGAGAGTAGGGGATGGAAAGAGAGAAAGGGAGTGGGATGGAACTGGAGAGGGATAAGTTGCTAGGTGGGGTAGTATTGGGGGATCAAGAGAGAGAAGGGGGAGGCGGG
>JBCIKM010021417.1:0-16425 GCA_039654465.1 Melibe viridis
AATCACCAAGGATTCATCATGATCAAAGGAAGAAGTTAAATCTTTGCAGAATTCCCCCCCCCCCCCCCCCCCTGCACTGTCGTCCCTATTCAGTGGTCTACGTGCCTTGGTTACACCTCTTCTGTCTGGCCTGATGGAGCCTGACCAGTCCAAAATGATCACCTATGAAACTTTCTTCCGCATCGTTGCTGGCATCGGCAACAAGCGGCCCATCTCCATCTTCCAGGTGTGCACGTGTCAGGAAATCGTCATTTATGCTGAAAAAGGAGCCAAGTAGGTGACGCTGACAAGCATGCTGGAAAATTATGTCTTGCCAGATTGTGTTTATGGATATTTGTATTTGATTTTAGTCATGCATGTTTAATATCATTTTGCATTATTTTTTAAGACCATTTTAAAAGCCAGGTATAAGGTTAAAAGTTTTTCTCAGTTAATTTGAAATCATGCATAAAGAGATTGCACTCCTACCTACCTACATTGTTTAACTAGAGATTGTTATTTTGTTTACCTTCTGCGTATGATTTTTTCACACCAATCTCACGTGTTATCCAACACCAGGCCTTGAAAACTCTATCAAAATCATGGATCAAGTTTACTCCTGGTTCCCGCACCCTCAGCATTGATTATTGGTCTCATCACTTCACTTTTTGTGTTCTACAATAATGGCATGCATCCAAAACTTTCCCCAAGACTCCTCTATTGCCCTTGTGTGTTGTGGGGCCTGAAAACCACCAATAAACAAACATACAAAGTCACAAAAGAAATCATCATTGCTTAAATTTTTATAATCTGCCCCATCATCCCTTTTAATTTGTTTTGTTGTTTTTTCTCTTCTATTTATCTTGTATAAAGGTTTCTGGTCTGCGTAGAGCTTTTAGCTGTTAGCAGCACTCGAGGCTGTTTTGGATTAAGTACTGTGTAAAAAATTGTTTCTGTTTCTCCATATGAAATGGTGCAATGCATCATAATGATAAATTTTCTTTGAACCCAACCAGATACTCTGACCTGCAAGATGCCATCGCCTCGCAGTGTGACCTGGCGGCCTCCAATCAGATCCTGCTGATCAGCGGCAAACCCATGGATCAGGTGGTTGACCCCATGATGCCCATTGAGGACTTCCCCGCAGAGCTCCTGGAGGAATCCATCTTCTTGTTCCAGAAAAATCCAAGGGAGGAGTTTCGTCTTAAGGATCCTGAAATATGTACGTCATAGATCTTCCCTTTTTGTGACGGTTGTCAAAATTTGGGACAACTGTGTTGCCAGATTTTTCTTGAGGACTGGACTCTTCGCCAACCTTTTGCCTGTACTTCTGGATGCCATGGGGATGGGGTCATGGAAACTCCCTTTCAACTACTTCTATCATCTTACTTCCCTCTGGGCTCCTCTATGAACCTTGTGTGTAATGGAGCCTTAAAACCACCAATAAGCCAACAGAAAATTTGTAGACAATTTTGTGGTTGGCCAGATGCAGGTCTAAAATTAAAAAAGTATGAAAAATTGTATAAAATTAGAAAGTTGGTCAAAAAATTGTATATTTAGAAAGAGAAAAAAATGAAAATCAAATCTTACGGAATTCCAAAAAAATGTCCTCTTTTTTCACATGGATAGGAATGTAATTATCTGAACAAAAAAGATGTGCTTTTGGGGTGGCTTTATTATATAGTATGAAGTAACATTTTGTCACTTGATCAAAGTGATCAACATTTTAAAATTTTTTGAGCTGTAGGTTGAGAGTATATTTTTGTTTCGTTTTATGAGGTTGTTTTTTTTAAAAGAAACAACAAATTTATCCAGTTTTTATTGTGAAATGTTATGGACACATGCTAAAAGGTGAACAAGACAGATCAAATGGTCTGTATGATTTATATATATTTTTTTACAGTTATTAATTTTTATTGAGATTATGCTGAGAAGTTGCGTTTATCGGACTGGGGATGTCAAAGAAGAGAATGGAGGATCTGTGTTTGTACCCTAAAACACTTAAAATCAAATCTGGAGTTTGTCTGGATTTTTTTGTTTGTTTTAATCGTGTTGGCACACAGTTAACTGGTATGCCTGTGTTGTTTCATCATTGCCATCCCATGTCTTGCAGTTCCCTTCCCTGACATCAAGACGTACTCTGGCATGGACATGGATTCCCGACATGCCAACATTTGCTGTGCTCTGTGTGAGCTCCTGTGCCGCTACGTCAAGAATGTCTCTAAACACGAAGAACTTCTCCTCAATGGATTGGTCTGTCTGAGGTAATGTAAATCTGTTGTTACTACTATAACCTCACCACTCTGATCATTTGAAAACAACACCCTCGGGGAATCTATAGAGTCCAGTGATCACCTTAAATTTTTCAGTGCACAAATGGAAATGTACTGGGACAGAATAGTCAAAGGCTTGGAATTTCCTGCTGCCGTGGAAAAGTTTTACCTAAATGTATATTCTCGTCGAAGTCGTCCTTGACGGAAAATTTGATCTTTTGCATATGAGGAAGGAGGAAAGAAATTTGACAATCAATAGTAAAGTTTAAGAGTTTTTTGCTGAGGTCTTGAAATGCCTCTTTATATCATTATATCCTAGTGGACAATGAACATTTAACATGTATGATGATACAAGCTGTCTGTTTTCATGTGTTAAAATTTTCAGACTGTGACAATGTTGACTAAAACCATTGGAACCTCTCAGCTTGACGTCCATCTCTGTTACCGTCCCTGCAAAATTTTAAGTTATATTGGTCAATGGAATTTTGACTAGCATCCCCTTGCTCGTCTTTTTGTGATGCTGACCAATGTTCCTGCCATTTTATTTATTTATTTTTTGTTGTTTTTGTTGGCCAGGTTGTATGTGGAGGATGGACACAAGGCCAATATGGCAACCCTGGAGCTGCTGCAGCGACTGATGCAGGAGTTTGACCTGCATGTGGACACTTTCTTCACCATGGTCAAGAAGCTGCGGGACGGCGCCAACACTGTTAAGAACAAGGAGTCTTTGAAGAGACTCCTGGAAGAAAATATCGTCCGCGAAGTGTTTGACAAGGTGTGGGGAATGGGAGAAGTGCATTGCAATTGTTTTCTTTGCATTTATTTGTTGGTTTTATTCTATTCTTGGTTTCACTAAATATACAAGGTATTTAAATTGATTTTTTTCTTCTTCTTTGCCTTTAAAATGTCTAATGAACATGCCAGGATATTATACAGGATTTAACATTTTATTAGTTTGAGTTGCAATTGCAGTGGAGCACTGATATAGAGAACAGTTTGGGACATTCCAAACGAGTCCTTTGTATCAGTAGTTCTTTATAACAGTCAGGGTTTATGTATTTACCCACTATAAGGTACTTAAAAATCTGTTCTTTATAACTATACATAAAGTGTGTTCAGGCTGTAAGTAGTATCCTTTCTTTTCCAACCTTCTTTCTCCTCGGACTTGCAATTGCTGATTCTATTGTGTCAACAAATCAGCCAGCGACCATTACAATGAGAGTAAGCAAACATTTACTTGTCAGTTTATTTTTAAATCCTCTATTAACAAAAATATATGTATATATGAATAAGATTTAAACTGTTGATTTCTGATGACACAGGCCAAAGACCGAGTGCAAGAGATAGAAAATTATGGGAGTTCTTTGGCCACCAAACTGGGGAATATCAAGACGACTTCAGCCAAACTGACCTCACCCTGCAAGAGGGACAAGTGGTGAGTGGTGAACTGCCTTTCGTTTTGTGTTTATTTTCGGTTTTCTTTTGTTCATGACCTGGTAGCTCAGCTGGTAAGGTGTTTGACTTGCATGGCGAATTGTCAGAGTTTGAATATCGGCTGGTTGGCTTTGGTGCTTTACCATTGAACACGATGATGGGATCCTGTTGAAACCAGCTAAGGCCCAATGAGTTATCTTATAATACCCTTATTGGGTGACTTTGCTGAATGTAGTGACCTGTCACCGATGGAAATGTGATTCATCTTATTTTTATTCTTTTTAATTATAGAGCTGAATCCATAAAATGTTGGTGGTTTTGGAGTGTTTATGAAGTTTCCATTCCTGTTTTATGTCTTTTACTAAGAGATTATTGTCTCATTTTTTCCCCTATTTTTTCTAGCTGTGTTGTATTGTATCGCAATGCTTTATTCAATAGCTAATACGATATGGTAGATTCTTTAATCTATTCTCCTATTCTTTTCTTTTTTAAAAAAATCATTTCATTTGCAGCATCCCGAAAGTGCTACACCATCAGACTGTCATTTCAGGCATTCAAAACCGATTCAGGAGAGACAAAAATGTGCGAGCTCAGATGACTGCTCACGATGAGAAAATCCACCATTGGGAACGGTATGTGTGCTGTGTTGTTTTAAGGTATTTTCATGGATGTCTAATTGTTAAAAACTTCCAGCATACTGTCAAAATGCCAAATTGTTAAAAATTGCCAACACACTGTCAAAATGAGCACACTGGCTACTCCGTCCAAATCACCAAAGCCGCCGTCAAAATTATCCCATTGTGGTTCTTTATTCATCTACATTTCACAGTTTTGGGACCATTTTAAACATCATTATAAAAAAATCATCCTTTGGTGAAAGTCGCACTGTTTTATGACTGACCAACAATTTTTTCTTCAGGATTGTTGTATTTCAGGATTTTTCAGATTCATCCAATGCATTTTTAAATTTGTCCACTTTACCTGAGTCTTGAATCATTCTATCTTTCATGGATGCAGGGCTTGTTAGTGTTGTTGATGGGAGGAGGGGTGATTTTTGTTTCTTTTATTTTTGTCCTTTTCTTCAGAACTTTTTTTATAGCTTTTGTATGAATTTGGTCTGCCATTTTTTATTTCCACAAACCTTCTTTTAATAAAATAACATAAGATAAGATTAATTTTATTCATCCATCAATTGAAAATTGTATACACAACAATTACCCTGAGATGTTCAAATAACGTCTAAGAAGAAAAGGTTAGAAATAGTACTAACACAATTTGAATTATAATACTGACATACATTTTGACATACATAATATATTCATATTTTTTCTTCTCTGCTTGCCATTGCTGCCTGTGATGTATCTCTAAGTCTGTTTGAAACATTCTCCACTTTGCTGTAAAAAGTTGGGGTTTTTCTACAAGTGATGAGGCTTGTCTTTATGACGAACCATAAAACTGAAAAATTATGAATCCATCTGAAGTTGGATATCATCGATGCAGCATCAGTTTAATGCACAGAGGGAAATGACATAAGGTGCAATTGGTGCAAAATGTAGAAAACAAAAATGTTTTGTTTCGTTATCCATATCCCTTCATACCGCCTAAGCAGTGTTGGGACCCTGCTCCAAGGAGCTGAGAAAAACTCTGGATCACAAGAAATGAAGGAAGGCGGAGGATCAGTCCACCGTGCCTAATCTTGCGTGGCATAATGAGCTATACATTAATGCAGTATTACTTGCTGTTGCCTAGCTGATATCTGACCCATTTGCTGATTTACCACTTTGTGTAACAAAACTGTTTTGATATTCCCTAACAGTCTTCACACCGTAAGGAAAGAGAAACTTTTTTTAATCCATCCGAAGTCAGAGACTGTGAAGTTGAAATCAGTTCATGGTGTATGGATGAAGTAATTAAAAAAAAACATAACAAAAATGTCTTGATGCCTTAATCAGTTGTCAACTCACCAATTGATTGGGGTAAGGGCAGTAGTTTTAGTCATCATCTGTGACAGTTATGCGTGGTGCGCGTAGGCTTATGTGTATGTGTGATTGTGTGAGAGCATGTGATGGTGTGTTTTGGTGTTTTGCGAAAGAAAAGTTTTCATGTGTGTTATGATGTTATGGATGATACAATTGATATGATTTGAGTTGATCTCTTTGGTCATTTCTAATTCTTACCTTTTCTCTTTGCCAGGGATAAACTCCACTCCCACTGTATGTCCCTGAAAGGCCAGCTAATCAATCATTGCCTACCTCACCAAGCCAGACTCTTCGGGGATGCCCTCAAGGTTTCAGAGTGAGTTTACTGTCTTAGTCTTAATCCCTCGTCCAAGAAGAACGTAAAAATTTGTCTCTAAAGCCCTCGCTTTCCCCTTATATAGAGTTCAACATTTCAGGCTTTCCAAAGAATTAATGCATTTAATTTGTGTGGGGTTAGATCGCATTTCCCTGTGTGGGGTTTGTTTTTTTGTTTGTTGTTTTTTTTCAAATTAAAGCTTCAGAGTAGCAAACATCAATAACAAGAAGTTAAGTTTGTATAATATACTTGCAAACAGTACTAATGCACCACTTTTTAAGCCCATTTTATGCAATTGCAGTAAATGTCAAGAGCATCAAAAGTAGCTCTTTTGATTGGTATATAGAATGAAGACATTGGTCAACAGTACACAAATCAACAGTGCTCTGAAAATTGGTAGGTTATCTCTGTCCGCAAGTATATGATCTCCTACACATTCTCCTTGTTCTCTATCGCTCTCTCATTCGTTGCCCCATGAATATTCATTTCTGTGTCCTTAATTGCTCATCTTTTTATTTGTTGTCTGCAGCTCTCTCATTCGTTGCTATAACAACCAAGACAAAGTAGAAGTCAACATCAACAGTGTGTTGAACTGCCAAAAGCTGCTGAGCACCAAAATTGTCAAGGTTGGTGCAGATTTCTTCTCCCTAGAACCTTTACTTTTCTTCTTGAAAACGGTGTTATCAAAACGTGTCTCAAAGTTACAAACCTCATCAATTGCATCGATCACATTTTATTTATTTATTTATTTATTTATTTATTTATTTTTTCAATTTATCTTGTTATTTAATTTTTTATTTATTTATCTATATAATTTTTAAAATTTATTTATGAATGTAATTTTTAAAATTAATTTAATTGTTTAATTATTTATTTACTTGTTTGTATGCTTATTTATTTATTTTTAATCTTCCATTTTCACACAGATGCTGGAATCAGCCAAGAAGTTGGAGTTTGACAGCGGTTTTGTCTCTGGTGAAGCCTCGGGGTGAGTCGGTGTCAAGTTTTGTAGTTTGTGAAAGAGTGACACGCTATATATATATACCGATATTGGGGAATAGTCTAAGGAAAAGAAAAAAAGAAGTCTACTTGATTCAGTACTCCTGGAATTTTAAAATTTCGTAATTAATGTCCCTGCTTTCAATTTTCCAGCTATTCCAGTAATTAAAAGGATTGATAAAGTGGATTAAAAGGAGAAGCAAAAAGGGTACATTAGATTCAGTATGTTGTCTCAGATCACCTTATTGTGTATCTCTATGACGCTCATGTGTTGTGGTGCTCTTAAACTCGCAAACCAGCATTATGTACCTTTGTACCTCCTTTATATTTGGCATGCATTAAATCACCATAATTCAGGTAGTAATGTTCTGTGTATGGACCCTTTTACTCCATGTAAAATTTGCTCTTTTTAATATCTTCTATAACTTTAGACACATAGGAGCAGGGCTGCCAAGTGTTACGATTAAATCGTAAATAGTACGAATTTAGATGGATATTACGTTTTTCCAATCGCAATTCCACTATTCTGATTTTTATTTTGGGCTTTGGGCACTCAATTCTTGCAGTTTCCACAGAAAGACAATGATTGTAGCAAAGTATGAGAACATAATTAAAGACAAATGCGAGAATTGGAAATACGACTTTTAATACCCCTTTAGAATGTCTGTCATGAGCTGCGTGCAGCATCGCCCTCAATACTTTGGTTCTACTTTCATTTTCAGCAAACTACTAGTAAACAATTTCTGATCATCGCCTCTTGTTGAAATTTTTACCAAATATGGGGATGGATGAAAATAAAATTTACATGCCATTTGACATAACCTAGCATGGACATCATCTGATAAACATATGATTTGATCTTATCCTTTTCTGTTCTTATCTTGATTGGTCTAATCTCTTACTTATCTAGCGATTTGGTGAGGATGTGATAGTGGTTTCACAAGTTTCTCTTTATCCTTGTTTTGCAATGGTCATTACTTCCAGTGAAATATAAACATGTTAATTGTTGAATTCAAACAATAGGTCACCTCAACATGTCTGCTATAAATGTCTATTTTGATAGAAAGGAGTCATCTATCTCTACCTCAAAGAGGAAACTAAGATCTCTTCTCGAGACATCTTATGGGTTGACTATTTAAGTTTTATCAATTTGTTCATGCTTTTTCAGTGAAAATTAGGTTGATTGCTATTTTTTGTTTCAGATTACTATCCTCTTTACTCTTTCGTGACTATTTTCTGCTTCTGGGGGTTGGCGGCCCTGTGGGAGTTATAAAATATCGCAATAAAAGTACTTTTTATTTTTGTTTCTGGACAGATCCAGCATGTCCCTGATGAGTAGTGTGTCAGAGACCACCAGGAGCTTAGAGCGAAAACTCAATGACTTGAAAATGCAACTTGATGAGAACTCTCAGTACTTGCGCAGGTGAGTCTGTGCACAGATGCCTGAAAGGGAAGGCAAATAATTCTTGTCTGTATGTACTAGCTATGATTCTGTTCTACGAACTGTTAGCTGTTTTTATAGCATCGATTCCATTCACACCCACACCCACCATCTAGAAATAGGTGCCAGGGAAACCCAATGGAAACTTAGTTGGGACAGAATTATTCTGATGAGGTCAATTTTGCACCAAATATCAGATCGATGCTGGTTTCCGTTTATATTTGAAATGAAACGTAGATCGTCTCATTTTTCTGCTGCTGGTGTTTGTAAAATTGAATGTTAACTATAATTGAAAAGAAATTTTCAGCTTTGAATTTTTGTTTTATGCACACCTTTGGGATAAAAAACAAACAAACCACGATTGGCATTCTTTGATCATTGTAGAATCTAGTTTGGGAGCCTTTTGTATTTCAAATAAACGGGTCACGAGAAGTTACGCTCATTATTACATGAAGACTTACTTGACTTATTGCCTGTCATACCCTCTGGCATGTAGGGCAGCGACAAAGGATTGTCTCAATCTTGGGCCAGGCTCTGGACAGTGTCCCATGTATGCCCCTCTGTATGTGTATGAACACATCAAATAGATACAGCAGTTTTTGGGATGAGTGTTTCTGGTAATGGTCCAATGGTATGTACAGTAGGGAACATTTTTGAACCAATGTGTAAATAGAACAGATGAATAGTAAAAACAGATTTGAAATTGAAAGCCCAAATTTTATTCCCTACTGGTCAGGTTGACAAAATGTGAAGCTGTTATCAAGAAGTACTGATGTTTTTAAAAAAAAGGCTTGGAATGTCCCAAGCAGTAGATTATATCCATGCTCTACAGTAGGTTAACCGTTGACAAATTCTTCATGGAGTCCATCTATTCACTGGTGCAGTGCCAGGGAAATGGGCATTAATCCTCATTGTGGCTGTTTAGAAAAGTTTCTGTGACTTTGAATAAAAAAAAGGACATTCAAGCATAAAGGTTTACTTGGTTTGCAATAAACTTGCCATACAAATATGATCATTATTCATACTCACTGGTAGGGCCTAGAGCTTGCTTGCGAGAATAAAGGACTCTTATCCTTCGATATTCCAATTATCTTTGGAATTGTAACCTGTAAGACTTTATTTTGGCTGTCATGTCAACGTGACTGCATACAGCATATGCAAACTGAGTGTAAAGAGCTTTGACATTCATGTAATGGATGCAATGCTTAGGGTTCCCAGCAGGTTGGGAAACAGGGAAAAGGTGGGGAATTTGATTTTGAAAATTCCTGACCTGGAAACGGTCAGGAATTGAAATTTTTTGCTCTTTCGATCAGGAAAAGGACGAGAATTAAGACAGTTGACTCGTTCACAGGACTGAGGGACTGAATTTGATGGGGGCATTTTATTTGCAGCGTGTGTGTAGTGTGTTGAAATGCCGATGCACGCACACAGTAAATCAATTGTTTAGTGGCCACCCGCGTGGAGCTCTGTTACGGTTGAAAACAACAACTGTATTTGTTTACTATTTCCAGCTTCCGGCAGTAACAAACTTCATCTCTGCTGTGAAAACTTACTGTTCTTATTGTCAGTGATTGACAACCCGCTAAGTTTCATGATCTAAATGGCTAAACATGTGCTATTTGCACCCAGATTACTCATCAGCTAGTCTAAACTCTTCTTATTCTGTTTTCCAATATTGTGTTACACCGATAGCGCTAGTCGTGTGTCGAATAAGACAGATAACATGGAGGTCTTCTTGAGGACAGACATTTGAGATATTCAGCTTCAGTTCTCTGACCAATACTAATTACTTTTGTTCTAAAACTTTGGCAGCACCTTGATGCACAGCTGTACCGCAATGGGATAGAATACATATTTAATGTTTTAAACAGTTGTTAGATTTGAAGTTTGTTTCTTTCTTATTGTTTCTTGTTGTTTTTGTGATATTTGTTTTGTTTTGGAATTGTTGTTGTTGTTGTTTATTTTTATTTTTTTAAATTTTTAAATTTTTTTTTTTTTTTTTTTTTTGAGGGGGTGAATCAGTCTTTTTGTATGTAATGAAATCAAGAGATATGGTTAATTGTGTTGGTTTTAGTTAAGCTGACTTCGAACTTAGTCTCAAGTAAAGGAATTTTTTTTATTTATAAAAAAAGAAATATTTCTTAATTTCATTATACAAGCATGTTACTCTACTCAAATGGTTGGAAGGAAAATGTGCCAATCATACTAAAATTGTGAAAACTAAGTCTGGAATTTGATCAATTGGGTCTGGAAAAGGTCTTAGAAAGGTCTGAAATTTGACTTTTCGAGTTAGCTGGGAACGCTGAATGCTGCCAAGCACTTCTTAATTCTTATTTTCATTTATTCTCAACGATTCACAGTTTAGAAGATGGCCCTCTCAGTTTTTCCATCGCGAGTGAAGCCTCAAGTGCGTACAATGCTGGCCTGGTTGCCTCCCTTGGCATCAAACAACGCTCTGCACCTGGAGACTGAGAGACTGAGTCGCACGGAGAAAGACTAAAAAATACCAGAGGATCAGTCTTCACTGGGCTGGAGTTACAGCTGTTTGAGAAAAACACAGCGACGCAGCTGGATTAAAAGCCTCTTGAAAATAGCAGAGTGATGCGGCTAGATTGACAGCCTCTTGAAATAACACCACGACGCAGCTAGATTGACAGCTGCTTGAGAACAACACAGCGACGCGCTTTCCGCTTTGCTCTGCTTCAAGACCCAGTCAAGGAGGAGGTGAAACTACAAACAAGACTGGATACGATCACTCAATCTGCCTCAAGAACCAGATGCCGAAGAGTTTAAGTTAAAACCACAAATAAGACTTGACAGGCACAATCCCTTTGACATCTCAGAGTACATGTTTTGTCATGTGCACCGTTTGCAAGTGTGTTCTGTTTTATCATGTGCTGTGCGGTCACCTATAGATGTGAGGTTTAGTGAAGTAAAGAGGGTCGGGGAGTTTGGTTGTGTGGGGTATGCATCAGCTTTCTGCTTTTTTACGGATTGAATGTTAAGTTTTGATATTATATGAAGCCCCGGTAACTGTCCGGTTTAGAAGGGAAAAAAAATGGATTGGCATCCCTGGGTTGCATATCGATTAAGTCCTCGATGGCCTGAAGTGGAATTGTGGTCTATCCCCTGGGGAATTGAGGTTGGAGGCGTCCCTGGTATCTATTTCTTTTTCTTGTCTCTTAAGTAGAACTATGATCTTATTTTTTCTAGCACTCTCTATAATGCTTTCTTTCACAGATGCAGACACTGCTAAAGTGTGTTCTGTTTGATAGCCTTGGCCCTGCCTGTTGTGCTTTTGTCTGTGTGTGAGTTTACTCTGGTTTTGGGAGATATTTTTTTTCCTTGTAAACCATCTGTCTGTGAAATGTCTGAGGGATGATATTTTTCCTCTGTAAATTATATCTGTCTTCGACAGGGTCAAAGCTTATCTACTCTTTTTTTTTTAACTTGGCTATCATTTTACTTTCTTCTTGGGTGCCTCTTTGATCCATGTGTGTTGTGGTGCCCTAAAAACACCAATGAACAAACAATAAAATCGGAGAGAAGGTTAATATGAACAGATTTTTGCCCTGATTGTGCTCTATACTTCTCCGCCTCACTCTCTCACAAAACCTCACGTCTCTACAAGACCACAGCCTCATACACACCTGTCACCCTTGAAAGCCAACACCACCTAGCAGAATCCTATGGTTAATATCTTAACAACTGTTTTTTACTCAAGGCAAAACCTCTGGTCTGCCAGCCAAATGATATGGAGTCAACGTAAGAAAGTTAGTCTAACTATCATCATACAACACTAGCATACTTCCATCCAGCAGACTCTAGACAGAGAAGTGCCAGCAATCTAAAGCAGAAGTTTATTTTCAAAGACTGTTTATGTACTTTGACGAGTCATGGCTGTCAAACAGCACCCCTGTAGCCTGCAACGCTTCATGTTGTGGGTTACAGGATTGTTGTTTCACGGCAATGAAGTGTCTTTGAAAACACTTACAAAAAAACAACACAAATTCTACTTTGAAAACTGAATATGTGGTGATTTTGAAACTTTTTTTTTTTTTTTTCACAAGTTATTTTTTAAAACTCTTTTTACATTTATTTCTGAGCTATAGATAGCTATAAGATATCAAAATGAGGCCAAGACAATAAGATCCGTCCTGCTGTAAACCTTCAGATTTTGTTGAAAACTCATTCTCTCCCTCCCCCTCCCCTCCCTTCCAATAGGAAAACTCAAAAAACAAACAAATAAAAACCACAAAAAACAAACAAATAAAAACCACAAAAAACAAAAAAACAAAACTAAAAACGCATTGACGGTCTGTATTGGAATGAACCTCTAGGATTTATCCCGGATCAGACATTTAAAAGAGTTGGAAATCGGATTCATTTGTTTCTGAAGTTAACAATGTCAAGAGCAAACTGAAACACCACAGTTTAACAGTCATTTTTACTCTAAGTTAACAATGTCAAAAACAAACTGAAACACCACAGTTCAACAGTCTTTTTTTTTTTTTTTTTTTGAAACCATGATCTATGATTTAAGGATGGTTATCCCTCTATGTAGACAACACATGAGGGAAAATGAAATCCTCTCATAACCGTAAAAATCCCAGCGCTGCAACTAAATTGTACTATGAAGAAAAAGACCTGAGAGAAAGTAAATGACTTACATCCAAAGCTGAACTATTGGTGTTGACGACGGTAGAAAGGGAGCTTTTGAAGTGCACGACTACTCAACCAATGAATAAGGAGCAGCAAAGATTTCTGTCCTGCCAAAACCCTGTTTATTTTTTATGAGCTCACGAATATAATCAGATGAACATCATCTGATTGGCTGTGGATACTTTAGTTCAGCACCGAATTGCAAAGGCCGTGAACGATTTTCTATCGTGAGCGATCAATCCAATTGGCACAACTCATAAGCAAATTTTTAAAAATTACTTCACCCATAAAAAAAATTTATTGATTTAAAAGTAGTTTTCACAAGGGGGCATGGGCCATTTGTCATCGAAATAACGGAAGTAGCTTATGCCAGGAATTCCCATAATGACTCCATACACTAAACCATACGCCCTGTGGTAAATTGGCTCATTGTACTTTATCAGTGAGCAGATCCCACCAAGGCAACAACAACTATTGTTTGGCTTAAGATCGAGTACTACCCCTTGTATCTCTCATTATGCCGCACAAGATTATAGGCATGGTAGCCCGATCCTCTGCTTGTCTTCATTTCTTGTGATCTAGAGTTTTTCTTGGCACCTTGGAGCTGGGTCCCGACACTGCTTAAGCGGTATGAAGGGATAAAGATAACAGAACAAAATTCTAAACGATCCACCAAGTCCTACCTGTTTTTGGCAAAAATTTATGTGTATTCTATTGTTTCAGGTTCATTAAATTTTTTATTGGTAGTTGCACATTAACACTGTAAAGGGTTGAAACCGCGCTTAGGATTTTGTCAGCGTGTATCATTCTAAGAAGATAGAACAAAACTGGCACTTCATGTTTTTGACTTGTTTTGAGCTCAATACTTGGGGTTTGCCAGGCTCAGCCACTTGCGGCTTGAGCGCTTTCATCTCTTCTCTCTTTGACCCACCATTCCCCAGTCACTTCTTTTCTATCACCGTCATTGCAATGTTTTCATTTTGTTTCCATCATTTCAGCTAACTGTGCCTTCATTGTTGCTACAAATTGATGTGATAGATGTTCTTTTGTGAATTCCCCCCCTCCCCCTCATTTTGATTTCATTATATGAGAGGTTAGACACCAAAGATGACACAATAGACATCCTTAAATTTATTTTTTCACTGGGTTTTCTTTATAGGGAAGTTTACTTGTTACTTTACATTGGGTTATTATAAGAGATCTCTGCCGTTAATAGTAATTATGTAATTATGCCTCGCTACCTTTCACGGTTCTAATTTTAGCAGCCTTATATTTATAACATTCTATTTTACTGCTATTTTTCTCGCATTTATGCAACCAACTGAGGTCCATACATGTCCTCTCCCAATCTCTCTCAACTAGGGTGAACACTGTGTTACGTGGTCTAGTTTCCCCCTGTACTTTGTATCAAAGGAGAAATAGAACAATACAGTTGGCTATTTTCTCCTTGTGCCGACACACATCTTTTACGACTGCTTTTGAAATACCTCCAAAAAAAAAAAGGCTTTGATATTCCAGCCATGCCCTTCAATGTCCATTTTGCTCTCAAATCTTTTGAAAATTTGTGATTTAAAGGGAGCATTCACTAGCTTATTTGATAAATCTAGTCATTGATTTGCATTTTAAATTAAGAGAAACAGATCACTTGATGAAGCAAAGCTGTAGTTTTTACAAAGAAAATCTGAAAGTTGAAAACTTGAGATGTCATTTTGTTTTTTCAAAGAGTTTTTTGAAGTTGCTGTCATCAGAAAATACAACCTGTAACATTGAGTAACATTGGGAAGGTATATATGATTCAATCAATGATATTGTTTGTAATTATCATTTTAAGTAAATTTTATTTATTTTTGAAAATGGGATATTAATAGAAGTAAATTATATGCTATTGCTGATTTTCTATACATCCTATTTATTCTGACAATGACATTTGTTTGTGTAATCCAGCCACCAGGATTATCTTACTAAGGAACAATAAAAGAAAAGAAAAACATGCTCATTAATGCCGGTTATATGATGATCAATGTGTCACTGGTGGGCACCTCTTTTTCAGTTTCTTTTATTTTACACTGTAGCTATTGTCTTACTTTCTCCTATTTTCTTTTGCTTCCTGTTTTTGCAGTCTTGTTTGCAACTCAGTGTTCATCCTTTATTTCATGCCTTTTGGTATGTAACTGCAACCAGCAATAAACAAACAAACATAGAAATATATCGTGCATACACGGATAACAAACTGTTGGGACGATATGGCATCATAAAGCTCATCAATGACGCAAATCTTTTGATAATCTCACCTCCATTGTCATCCTCTGAGTTTGGTCATGTCCATTTGTACTTATTTATATAATATTAAAACGGGGATGTCTACCATGTAATGTATTACCATATTATTATAAAATGCAAGGTTAAACTAAAGTAAGTTTTTTTTCGTGCACTTTATTAAAGGAAATTATTGAAAGAGATTTTGAAAGATGTGTATTCAAGGAAAAACATTACAAATTTGTATTCAGAAACATTATGATGAGATGATATTTTTTGTCATTGTAAATCATCTCTCTGTGATGTTGATTTGTGTTTTGAGAGATGAAAATGAACAAAAAATAGTATAGGCACAGTGTGGAGGTGAGTGAAAGCCATAGAGAGAGGGGAAAAAAACAGGCTTTGACTCACCTAGGCACTGTGCCTATACTATTAATACTATTTTCTGTTTATTTTCATCTATTCCAGTGCCAGCTCCTCTTTTCTTCATATGCTTGAGGGATGATATTTATTTTTCAGTGTAAATCATCTCTCTACTGTTTGTGGTTTGATCTGTTCCCTCTGTAAAGTAATTCTGTCATCTTGCTTTCCTCAGGGCTCCTCTATGACCTTCGTGTGTTGTTGGGCCCTAAAACCATCAATAAATAAACAAACATTGTGATCATTTGTATTCCAGATACAACGCTAATGTATTGGTGATTGATGAATATGTTAATGATCAAAGTGGCTCATGTGATGAAGCACAGGAGAACAGAGCAAACGAAACCAGAATACAAATAATTTCAATGTCCTTAATGTACCGTGTTTCAATCTATAATTTTTTTGTCCTGGATTTTAATTTTAATAATTTTTTTTTCCTATTTTTCATGTTCTAACTTTCACTCTTTGATTATTAATACCAACAGGAATAAAGCATTGATTTTTTTTTTTCGTTTTGTTTTTGTTTATTGGACACTTGTATGTTTGAATTCATTTCCGATTGACTGTAACAAAGTGAAGGAAAAAGTATGAGTTATTCTCATGATGATTAATTAAATTGTTGACTAAAACAAAGTGAAGGAAAAAGTAGGAGTTATTCTCATGATG
>JBCIKM010021528.1:0-15000 GCA_039654465.1 Melibe viridis
TTCTTTAACGTGCGCAACGTGCACACGGGACCTCCTAGTTTATCGTCCGTCTCCGATAGGACTAGATGCTCGACCCCACCTACTTAGGACCAGGGAGTGGCTTCCGACCAGAAAAAACGGCCAGTTTTCATGGGACTCGAACCTGCGGCTCTTTGGATTTCAGAGGTGTGTGTGTGTGTGTGCATGCATATGTTTGTGTGTGAGGAGGGACATTGCAAAGCAATGAGATGTTAAATGTTTAGACATAGGGCCTAGACATAAGTTTACAGAGAATCTGCTTTCTTTGTTCTGGTATCTTTAAAACGGGGGCTTTCTTCAACAGGCAACACGCTGCCACATTTCCATTTTTTCCCCCTTTTATTATCATCAGTTCTAATTTGTGATTCAACTTGTATTACCATCAGTGTGAATTCTAACTTCAACTTGTGTTACCATCAGTTCTTATTCTTGCTTCAACTTGCAATCTAATGGGCTTTATTAATTTGTAAATAACAAAAGGGAACCAACTGATGATAAGGGCACAACTTCCGTTTCATGTATAATGTGAATTGAAAAATATGTTAAAAAACCTAACTTGCTTTAAACCAAAATGCCTGTAAATCAAAAGGAATCAAAAGGGCCCCAAATTTTGGATTTAGGAAGTTTCCTGTGTCTTGTAGAGCATTTTATGGTAAATGG
Organism: Melibe viridis; assembly: GCA_039654465.1. Lineage (NCBI taxonomy): Eukaryota > Metazoa > Mollusca > Gastropoda > Nudibranchia > Dendronotidae > Melibe > Melibe viridis. Next base: position 679 of record JBCIKM010021528.1, read on the forward strand.
CTACACCTAGTTAATATGTTCTCTGCAGAGTGTTTTACTCCACATCCTGAGTTACAAAGCATGTAATTCTGCAGTGCTAACCGAAAACATTTACTTTAACGATGCTTTTGACATAATCTTAATTTTTTTGTTCTGACGATAGCTTCAAGCACAATTTTTTATGAAGAAATTTTGAACTGGTCTGGACATAATTTGCAAAAAAAACCTTTTTTGGAAAGTAGTATTGACAAAATCAATCAATAAAATATTAGTTGTTTTTAAAAGTGAATTATGAAGAAAGAAACAAGATGAGAGCGACACAAAGAAAATGTATCACACTTACAATGCTTAAATTGGAATTGATAACCCCAGATAATTTTAATAACTACATCTATGAAGCTTTCTAGATGTTTGTACATTGAGTTAAGTTTAGCTTTTTAGAAATTAAGGTATAATGTTAATAAAAATGATGTTTTCAGTTGTTCAACCTACAACCTTCTGATCACCAGAATGTTTACTTTTAAATAGTGCCTTTGCTCCTGGCAGTCAAATGAAAATTGTTTTTTTCTTTTCAATCTTACCTTTTTTTCCTTGCAGTCAAATGAAAATTTGAAAAGAGTGCAGGGTATAGATGACAAACTCAGCCAGCTGTTGCAGAATATGAGAATGATTCAAACCACTTTCCAGCACTCGCCGATCCCAGGCTATGGGATGCATGTTGTGGATGTGCCACCTGTATTAGCCACCCCCAGAGTAGCAGTCGTACACCCCCCAGTGCAGGACGAAATCACACACCTGGAAGGAGAGACCAACTTCCTTCATGACTACATACATCAAGCCATTGTGAGTCTTGTTGCAGGTTCTTAAACTCAATGGGTATATGATACCACCTATCACATGTGGGCTTCTCTACATTTTCTGAAAGATGTTGGTCTTCAGGGCCTCAATTGTTAGTGGCATGTCTCTGTATTTGGAGAATTAAATGTGAAATAAGCCGCTAATGTTGTTCTTTTTGCAAGGGGGATTCTCAGCTAGTATTCTAATACTATAGAGCTGAGGTCAGTATCCTGTAATATTACAGTAATCTTTCTTGGATCTTTCCAAAATTCATCTGGGTCCCTCTACACCTTCGTGGCAACCTAAAATGACCAGCAAACAAAATAAAATCAGAATTTTCAAATTCCTAGAATTGAAGTAACACCTGCTCAAGTTTACTTAATATTCCCTTGGCACACATTATGACTCAGTTTCAATGTACATTGTCTGATGATTTCTATATGACCATACATCTAACAGAAGTATTTAAGTCTGAGCATTGATTGTGGCTTTAAGGAATGGTCAGTTTAATGATATTATCTCTTTTATGTTTCTATCACACAGAGTGCCAGGAAGAAGGGAAAACATTCACCAGAGGAGTTAAAACGTATGGAAAAGTTGATAGTGAGGCATAGGTAAGAGTTGTAAGCAGCAACTGTGGTGTGTTTATAGTGTAACCTGCTACTCAGTTACCATTAGTGTTAATTCGTATGGTTTATTTTTTAGTATTAACGTTCACTTTTTGGGAGCTGAGTAGCACTTCACTCTTTTAGCTTTAGTATTAATTTGACCTTTGAGTGGGTTCACTTCCGGGTGCTCTCATCATTTAAGAGACCCCGCAAAGATGACCAGGTCTTTTCTGATCTAATCTGTGGAAGGGACGTTAGGGTCCACTTCTTTTCTTTCCTTTCCTTTTCTTACTTCCTCCTTTTCTCCCCTTTCCTTTTCCTTCCTTTCTGTCCTTCTTTCTTGCTTTTTTTTTTATATTCTTTTTCTTTTTGTTATTTTTCTTTCATTCTAGATTTTTAGTTTTTGATCCTAGATCCTACATCTTGCGATTTTTGATTGAATCCATCCTAGATTCTTAATTTGCATTCCATCCTAGATCCTTCATTATGGGATATCATAGTAGCAACCTAGTAATAGAAGTAAAGTTTTGTTATGTGTCGCAGCATCGTATATCTTTTATGTTTTTTATGGAGAATAAACCCTTGAGCTACATGTTCTGATTTTATATCTTCGTTCTATGTTAACTGTTGTTGTCACTGTGACTCTGGGATCGTCATGTGTGTTCTGCATGTACATGTAGTTGCAGTTGGTGTGAATGTTGTCTTGTTCTTGTCATAGTCATCTCATGGCTTCTGTGGATCTTAAGTGCACTCGTTGATACAGGGCCATGGGATTTCTATTGTTATTGTGTTGTTACATGTGTTGTGGTCTATACGTACTGTCACAGCAGGACGTACGTTGTTATCATTATGTAAGTACGTGTCTGTGGTCTTTATGTTATTTATGTACCCTCCTGCGGTTTAAAATAATGAACCCGGGATTTCATAGTTGGGGTCTCTTGTTGTAGAAGGTATAGTCAGTTTTTTTTTCGGGGAGGGTTACAATAGAAAGCCTTCCAATCAATGAATGGTGCTGTGAAAGTTGCCATGAATGGAGTGGTCATAGTGCAACAGTTTCATGGGAGTTTCTTTTGCATGGGACAAAAATTAAAGGATAGGTTCTAGCAGCTTGAGTCAACACTACAAGTAGATAGAGGCTATGATATTAGATGAGGAAGAGAATTCAGGATGGAAGGAAGTTGACTTAAAGCTCACCTGCTAAATAGTCATCTCTTTCACCTTACCTGCTGCAAGGATGATCACATTGATGCATCTCAATTCTTGACATTGAGAGAGAACAGCGGAAGAAAAAAGATTGGTGTAATGTGAGATTTTAGGTTTGGCACAACTAAAAGGAAGAAATAAAAATTGTGACCAGTCTCGCAGGTTGACATAGTTAATCAGTATTTCATTTTTTAGCTGTTTTACTGTTCTTTTAAGTGAGTATCTTTTATCCTTTTTTCCTGACCTATTTCCCTGTTACTCTATCTTTTCTACTTTTTCTATGCCCAGAGTGACTTGAGTCAGTAACCTTTCTTTCTGTCCAGGCTCCAGTCCTCTTACTTATTTTTTTACTTCCCTTAATCTTTAATGTGTGAAGCTCTTATGAGCTGGCTCCAAAAAACAAAATATCTCTCTGTCTTTCTATCCCTCTGGATGTCACCTGTTGTGGATCCTTGTCCAGGGTACGCTTCCTTTCTTTTTTCTCTCTCTCTCTTTGCCTTCTTTCTTTCCTTTCCTTGCTTTTTTTTCTTTTTCTTTCTCCTCCATTCCTTCAAAACCTTGTTCAGTGAATTTTTTGTCCATACAGACTGAAACATTACTCTGAACCGCTGCCATCTAGATAGTAGTTTAGCTTAGGTGTGATTTTGATAACTAGTCGCCTAATGGGTTTCTATTGATTTCTATGGGTTGGTCATTAATGAAAGCACTAGAATGTAGTATTGTGGTTGGTTATTGACTACATTAGAAGGTAGTGATGTCTGCGATCAGTTGGGTTTTTGTATTTTTTAATAATTTCTTTTGTTTTGTAATGGTATTTTTCCCCCAAAATAAATTTTTGTAATTAAATTAACTTTTGGGTTTTGAGACTTTGTTATTTGTTACTTGTTTTCCTTTGTATATTTAGGTATTGCTGGGGTTGTCATGAATTTATTTAGTATTACAGTTGACATGAGTTTTCAGATTGTTATTGTTGTCTATTGTCCTTTTACACATTGTTTCTGTAGTGATGAGTAAATGTATTGCTACAGTTGGCCGTAAGTTTTTTCTGTGGGTTGATATGAAACTCATTGAACCTAGGGTTACATAATCTTGGTAAGATCTTATATGGTTTAGAAAAAATACCATTACCAAAGAATCAAGAAATATACATTTAGCAAGCAGAACTGATATTTGTAATCGGATTGGGATAGGTGAAATGGAATATCTATTTACCCTCACTCCAATGATTGCATTCAGGCTCATGATTGTTCTCTTCCATAATTCTCTGTACTGTTTTCCACCTGTGGTCAAGCTTGCTCTCCTCTCAGTGGCCAAGCAATAGTGATGTAGTAAGCCACAGGTTCATAATCACACTTTTGGACAACTTCCAATTTTTCTGACATTTCCTTTCTTTCTGAGGCTTTTCTCATTTTGACATTTTACTTACATTATTTTCTTCAGTCTCTTATTAAGTGCTTTTCACAATTTTGCAGTTCTGTTTATACCTTTTTTCACACGAAACAATCCTGGGTCAAGGGTGTGAAAAGCATTTTATTTTTTGGCTGTGTAATGACATTGTTTTCAGCTTTAAGGTCACTTTCATTTTGGTTGACTCAGGCATTAGATTATTTGCTCTAAGGTTATTAAATTGGGTGTTATAAGAAAAAAGGCTGGCAGTTACTGACCCAAATAAATATAGCAGTTTTCATGGAAGTTTCTACACTGTGACATGCTGTCTGTAAGGAACATTAAGGTATTTGGTTTGTTGCTGTGTAGTTTGCTAATAATGCAGTGGTCATGTGGTCACTTTCAATATGAAACCAAGAAATCATGAATATTTGATCCCCATAATTTTTCATCAACCTCTTGCTCATCCTCTGCAAGCACACATAAATCTCAATGCTGCTATTTAGTCCTTTGTGGACATTTTTTCCCCAGGTGTTTTCTTATTTGATGAGATGATAAACAATTTTACATTCCCATATCAAAAAGTGTTGACGTTCTTATTGGTTAGTAAACATCATACAACAATTCATGTTTTCTTTTTTTTAATCAACTTCAGAAAAAATCTGGAGAACAAGTTGAAGAAATTATTAAGGCGAAGGAAAGAAGAATCAAAAGAGCCACTGCCAGCTTATCAAGTAGGTTAATGAAACATGCTGAGGATTAAAACCATTACTGTAAGCTAAGCAGAGAGAGAGAGTGAGAGACAGTTAGACAGAAAGAGGGAATGTGGAGAAGAAGGGAGAGAGGACAGAGAGGGAGGGGTGGGGGGAAGGAGGGAGGGAGAGAGGAGGTGATTGGATGGGAGGGAAATTATGGTAGAGATTTATCCATGTCCATTCTGTTTATCACTCGTATGGTGCAGAGCATTTTCCTAGACCGCCCTTTTGAGTATTCGGGACAAACATTAATGGGATAACAAAACAATAGCAAAAAAAAACCAGCTACACAATACAGACTATTGATAACTCTGGTCCAACAACCAATTAGCAAACCAACAAAATAAGGTTTGCACGGTGGAATGATCTTCTGCCTGTCTTCATTTCTTGTGATTCAGAGTTGAGCTGGGTCCCGACACTGTTAAGGCAGTATAAAGTGATATGGATAACAAAACTAAATAAGGTTTGCGTTATCTTGGCCTTTCTTTGAAATTTTCTTCTCTCTTGCTTTTTTATATCTGGTTCTGTCTTATCTCCTCTTTTCTTGCTGACACAGTGATCTGTAACTATTTTATTTAGATTCATTTTTATGCAATAGAGTGTCGATTATGTCTTTACCTGATTTTAAAAATTCAGAATTCATGAGTCATTGTACAATTCAAAATCTAATTTTCTCCATCTTTCAGGGAAGCGCCATAAATTTGTCTATCATATTGCACCAACCAAATTACACTGCCTAAGAAAGCAAACTAAACATAGATGTAAACTACTGTAAGAACTCCGTTTTTTAATCTTGTCAGGGAATCTTGTGTCAAGTTCAAAATTTTCTTCGCATTTGAGGATTCACCTTGAGATTCTGGTCAACAGCTAGGATGGATACAAAACTTGATATGTTACTATGAGAGCATTTGTTGATCCAAACGCTTCTTTCGTGCACAAACTGAATCAAAAGTAAAATTTTGTGCCATTAATTAATCAATTTTTTTAAAATTAGAGATGATTTCACATTTTTATCATTGTCTTCAAAAGTACATTTAAGTATCCATCTTGAGTGAAAATTTGGTCTTTGTGAATTGTGCTGTTTTTACGCAAGACATCAAACTCTGTCTGACACTGTTCTAATATATATAAGATGTGCACTTTTTTAAGGTCTTTGCTTGTAACTTTTTTTATCACTGAATTAATTAATACCTTCTGGTTGTAGTGACAAATCATGTGTCAATCCCCCCCATCCCATTGAGGGTGACTCAAATCAAATCCTACTTGTTGCCTCTTGGAATTTATTTTGTTATCTAAGTTATGATACAACTTTTCAATTAAATTTTGATATCTTTATATTTTTGTTTTGCTCCAAATTCTATATTTTCTTTGTTATCATTGAAGTGAAAGCAGAACTTCTTTGGACATTGAAAATTAATTCTGTCAGAACCAGTGATTTTGTTTGTGTCTAATTCCAATTGGAGAGAGTTAAACAGAGGAAAAATTTATGTAGACCCTGTATTTCTTTTTCCCAAATCTGGGCATTTTTTTCATTATATGTGAATCCGGCTTCATTTGGTAATTTACCTAGATGGGCAAATTTTTTATATAATATCTATTAGATTCAACGTCTTTTAAGTAAATTCTTTTTATTTTGGAAAACGAAAACAATATTTTTAGGGGCATAAAATTTTGTATGAAGTTACCTAGTCATATGAAAATTGTTGAACAAATCATAATTTCTCATTGGCCTCATAGTTTTTCACCAATTTGGTCTACTTTTTTTTTAACCTTATTTGCAGCTTTTAAAAGATAGTCTTGTGGCAAATTTGCTATTACTTCCCTTATTACTTCCTTGATTCAGGCCTCCAGCTTATCCTGTTAGCATTGCTTGGTGCGCTAAAATTGTTCCTTTGCCCATCAACAGAGGGAAAAGTCTCATGGTATAGGATCAGGGCTTTGAGCAGGCTATTCATAGGGTCCTTTTTTGACACATTTTGTATGCTGATCCAGCCACTCCTGAACAGGATACACAAAATGTGTTGACATGGACCTGATAAATGTTTTGTTCAAAGGTCTGATCTGACCTCATGCAACTTCTTTTGAGGATGGGCAAAGGAACTAAACATGTTTAGTGGGCCAAGTCAAGTGTTCTGGATGAACTGGAGGCCTGAATTGATGAAGTAATGACAAGTGTGTCACAAGACTTTCTTCAAAAGACTAAATGATGTCCCAAATGGTAAACCCAAATGGTGAAAAACTATGGGGCCAATTTGGAATTCTGATTTGTCAAAAATATTCCTATATGATTAGGTAACCTTGTGCCAGATTTCATGAAAATCAGTGCATTTATTTCAAAGTTATTAATTTTTCCTATTAGGTCCTTGCTTTTCACCCATTCTTTAGATAAAGCTGTGAGCTGCTGGTTGTAGGGAATAGATGTGTTCACAGTTTGAAAATCATGACAACAATGTTTCAGGGGTGGAAACAAGCCTTGTAAAAAAAAAACCCCTGAACTTTTTCGTCATACCCTCAGTACATAAGATCTTTTAAAAATTCAACACACAAGTACCTAAAACAAATGTGCGAGCTAAATTAAACCAAAAATGCATTATAAAAAGGTATTCAACAAATCAACATTAGGGCACTAGAGGTATGACATGAAGTCAAGACCATAGAAAGGACCTATGGTCTACCACAAAGTAGGATGATCCAAGCATGCAGAAGGCAGGTTTGTTTAGTTTGGTTTGCATCAAGCACTCAGTCATAATAAATTAATGATAAAGTAACGGAGGGCTGCAGCATGAGAATATGAAGTGATAGAAATCCAAGAAATCCCATTTTTTCTGGAGTTTTTTCATCCCCAGGTTTTTTTTTCTCCAAAATATCGAGGCTGGTAAAAAAAACAATCCAGAATTCTGAGAGAAAAAAACCGAACATCAAAGAAAATTTTCAAACTGATAGCTTATAATTACAAGGATAATTCTATGTGAGAACAAAAGCAAAAAATAAACTTTTAAAATTATTTTGTTTTGAGTTTGTTAACAAAGCTAAAACCTACCAAGGTTCCATAGGATAGTGTAAGACTTTCACGCCAAAGCATGTGGATTTGTTTTTTTGTCTCGGTCATTGGAACTGTTCTTGAGCAACGCATTTTGTTGATTTAGATAGATGAGAGAAAAATAAGAGTATTTTACATTTAAGTTCATGTGCATGTTTATCCATTTTCTCTTTTGACCCCTGTCATCAAAGGTAAAGTTGAGAAGAGTGCAAGGAATGGAGAACAAACTGACCCAGCTGTTGCAGAAGATGAGAATGAGTCGAGCAGCTTTCCAGCAATTGCTGATCCCAGGCAATGGGGTGCCTGTGGTGGATGTGCCACCTCCAGGCCTCCGCCATGCAGAAAAAGTAGCAGAGCAGAGAGCACAGGCCAAGTTTTTGCAGGATTACATACAACAGGCCATTGTGAGTCCATCTGATTTCAAACAAGTTTTTGAACAGACAAGGGGAATTGCTGAGGTTTATACCAATTGTTGTAACTCTTGCCTTGCTGACCACTGTTTTTTTTTTTTCAGTTTTGTTGTCTTGTGGTGTGAAGTAAATGATATTTTTAATATATCCAATGATTTCATTGTACAGATATCCTTTGTAAAGTATACACGTGCAGGGAAAAGTGTGAGTACGCTGGGCAGGTCCCTCTGTCTGGTGCCTATTTTAAAGATCAATAATGGGGCTGGTCCTGTCAGCAATAAAAAAAAAAGACTAGATTTATTTGTGGATGAATAAGATGTGCATGAACTAACAGTCACCATTTCAGACACTGTCTGAAACCTCTGAACGTCAAAAAGGTATTCTGTTGTTTTTTCTGTTTTTAAGAAAAATGTTTGCTTAAAACCTTCATGAGGGGTGGGTTTTTTGTTATAGATGTAATCAAAATCCCCAGCAAAAGCATTTATTTGAAATATTTACCTTTTACAGACTGGAAAATCCTATAAATAACTGGGTCAGGAAATCACTCTGACCACTTGGAATTCAGCGTTACTGGCGGTAAAACATTGATAGTGAGAACTTCAAGAAACAAGGGCAAAAAAACACAAAACTGGCATTTGTTTAAATTTTTTAGTGGTCTCTTCTGTTAGCCTCTGACAAATTTTGCAGATTCAGACATGGCAGAAGAACACTGCAAAGCCAAAAAACTCCAAGGGGTATGAAATAGCAGGGTGGTAGGAAATAGCAGGACTTTCCTCTATATAAAATGCAGTGCTGTACTCTAAAATTAGAAATTCAAGGTTCTGTGTGTTTCTATTTAATTAGAATATCTTTTAAAGTGTTATTGGTTTAAGAACATAAATAGAGAACAAAAAAGGGTGAAATATATTGTATTTCTAATCCTTTTTCATATAAGCCTTTTCTTCTTTCTTTTTTTATTCAACTCATTTTACAAGTTTAGTTAGCTAATTGTTTACATGATGTTGCACCCAACTAGAGACACCCTTTTCAGGCACCGCACCACAGACAGCTAGACTTGAGAGGTAACTACATCAAGACACTGCCTACACGCAACAAAAGGCAAGCAGATACACTTCTCAGAAGTTTTGGGAGCAACAGTGGTGATAGTGCAGAAGAAAAGGCAGCCAAACTAGTGACGTTGAGAGAAAAGACAAACCGTATCCAGGAGACTCTCCAGAAAGCCATTGTGAGTCCCTGGCAACCTTCAGAAATTCCATTGTTATGGATATCTTTTTATTATTTGATCACTTTACACTTTGTGATCTCACCATTCAGCGTTTAGCATCATGAAAGTAAAGTATTGCTTTTATATGGCTCTTATCCATGGTCATCATCATACTGTAAGCGCTTTACAGAACCATATTCATGATAGACAACCAACTTATAACACATGATGATGCAAGCCACCTGCTAGATGTATTACCATAATTCAGACAAAGACAATTTTGTCTCCTGCCAAGGGAATCTCTGAGCTCTTCATCCACATCTGATCAGATGAGTTCAGTAAAGTGCCTTACCCAAAGGCACAACACCAATAACCGTGGCCATACATCGGACAGTGGAACCAGGGACAGAGCTCATATGTCACCCTTCTAGACACTTGCATCGCTAGTTGTTGCTTGACTTTTTTCTGTTGTAGCCACTGAGGCATGATACAAACAAAATCATACATTTCCCTCCTAGAATTTGTTTTACTTTTTTCTTTTCATTCTCCATCTCCTTCCTCTCTGCTTCTGTTGGGCCTTTTTGTCTATTGTGTTTTTGTATCTTCGCCTTTTGGTAAATCGGCTCATTGGGATTTCTCAGTGAGCAGATACTACCGAGGCAACAGCAGCTATAGGCCTTTTCTGAAATGTAAGTTATTTCCCTCAAAGAAAAATTACCCCAGAGTTACTTATCATGCTGGGACTTACAGGACTGATCCTCCAGCAGCTTATCATAGTCATCTGCTGGTTCTCTTTGTTTTTTAGGTTTCTGGAGTCCACTGTTGCATTTATAATTTTGTTTTGTTGATTTATTTAAAGCACGGATTTGACCAAAACAAACAAAAAAAAATTTTAAATGCTCTTTTAATAACTATTGAGAAAGGACAAATTACCAGAGAAGAGACAAGAGCTGATCGAGCATTTGAAAGGCTCTAAAAAGATATTAATTGGCGTGAAAAAATAACAAGGAAAAAATACCTAGCGTGAAAAGGAGGGAACTCTACTGCATTGTCTGTGTGAACGGCCTTCAAACAGGTTGAGTTGAATACAAGGATTAAGAGATTACAATTATAGAATTATAGTCTCTCTCCTCCCCCTCCTCCCCCCCCCCAGCCCTAAAAAAAAAAAAAGTGTTTTCTGTCAATAATTTTATTTGCATAAGAAATGCTTTGTTTTGAAAGTTGCATGCTTCTCTAAGTCAGTTTGTCTTAATTACGTTCTAGATTTGAGTGATATCCCTTCAGTTTTTTCTCTGGGCTCTTTTTTGTATTTGTATTAAACACACCAAGATAGGGAAGTAAGTGGGTTTCTTCAATATGCACGCTATCAAATTAAATTATTGCAATGAGCGAACAAGATTGTGATTTTTGATTAGTTGTACTGATAATGACGATTAAGGAAAGTTTACTAAAATTGCCTGTTTTTTAGTAGCTATATGTTCAAACTGGCTTTTTAGATTCAGCAGATCTGAGTAAAAATCAATATTCAAAAGAGACAAATTTATTGTCTTATTGACAGTGCACATTTTGAAAACAATCTGTTCAGAATGGACAACGCAATGTTTCCATTAGCACAAAATCTTTCTTTCTTTCTTTCTTTCTTTCTTTCTTTATCTTTACCTTTAGTACCTCCTTTTGGTGTAAGATTTAATTGCTATGCACAAACTTTCGCCACTGATCCCTATCTATGCTCTTCCTTTTTGCATCTATGAGTTTACAACCTTTCTTTTCCACTATGTCTGTGATTACTTCTTGGCACGATTTCTTCTGTCTGCCTCTTGGCAACTTTCACTGCTGTTTACATTCTAAAATTTGTTTTGGGATCCTGTCATTTCCATCCTGTTAACATGGCCAAACCACCAAAGTTGGTTCTTCTCTATTTTAACTGCAAGGCTTTCTGTTTTAACTTCCTCTCTAATTTTTGTGCTTTTTATCTTATCTCTCTTTGTCTTGCTGATGGATCGTCTTAGAAATTTAATTTAACTTGCCTGCAACTTACTTTGTCTTTGTTATCTAAGTTACATGTTTCACTTCCATAGATTAGAGTTGGGCAATAGATAGAATTAAATATTGATATTTTGGTTTTTGTAGGTAATTCTCTTTTCGCTATGAAAGCGTGCCCAACATGGCTATACACTTTAGTTGCTTTTTAAATTCTTTGGTTGATTTCTTCTTTTAGACTACAATTCGATATTTTGACTCTTAGATATTTGTAGCTATCCACTTGTTCAAGTGTTTCTTTGTTTATTTCGATTCTATGTTTGTGGGGCTCTCTGCTGACTACCATAGATTTAGTTTTCTTTACATTTATTTTGAGTCCTTTCTTTTTCAATTCTCTATTTAGGATGCTGAAGTTATATTGTAAATCACTTACTACTGTAAATCTTGTTGTGTTTTACCAAATATCACCAAGTCGTCTGCAAAAGCTAACATTTTAAGTTGAACTGGTTTAGGTTTCCACATTCCTACAAAGTGATCTCATTCCTTTGCACTTTTTTAAAACTGAATTCATGAGTATAATAAATAGCAGAGGAATGAGAATACAGCCTTGTCTCACACATACAATTACATCAAATTTATAAGTGTTTTGGCCTTCTATTCTTACCATGTTCTCAGGATTAGTATACAAAGACTGAATTGCCCTCATTAATTCTTTGTCCATACCATGCTCTTTTAGTCCTTTCCACAACTCTTCTCTCTTCTCTGAATCAAATGCCTTTTAGAGGTCTATGAAACATGAACTTTCTGATTATATGTATAGGATGTTTCACTCATTTATCTTAGGGTATATATATGGGCAAAATCCACTTTGATATTGTTCTAGTTTTCCTTCTACATTTTTCCTTCACCTAGTTTCCAAAATTCTTGCATAAAGTTTTCCTGGCATGCTAAGGAAGGAGATGCCTCTGTAGTTATCACATTGGGTGGTAGCTCCATTTTTATGTATAGGTATTATTTTTGCACAAAATCTACTAAACAATAAAGAGGAATAGCAACTTTGATCACAATAATTGTTTAAAATTGCTTGCTACTAAAAAACATCCTGTGACACGAATGTATCATAAATGAAATCTATCATAATGTATGGTTCCCATTACGCACATCTCTCTCTCTCTCTCTCTCTCTCTCTCTCTCTCTCTATCACTCTCTCTCTCTCTCTCCTCTCTCTCTATCACTCTCTCTCTCTCTCTTTCTCTCTCTCCTTTCTTTCTCTCTCTCGCACACAAACACACACTCTATACACACACACACACACACACACACACATTTATTCTCTCTTGTCTCATTCAGTCTTTTTTTAAAGGCATTGAAGGCCGATATACAATATTTATTCAGTATTTTCGTATGGTATGGTCTGTTCCACTAAAAAGGAAAATTTTTTTTTTACTATTTAACTTGCTTTTTTATTTCTGGACAGATCGTTTTCAAATTTTGTCGTGTAAATGAGACAATTTTTCTCTTTTCAATATGAAATCTCACTCAGACCTGTCTGTTGTGGCTAAATAGATTTTTCAAATACTACAAAACTGCCAACTTTCCTCAACTTTCCTCAATTGTCATTTTAAAATCTTACAGTAGAACTAAACAAACATCACCAGCTTATGCGTTCATTGCTAATTATTCGATGTGGTTTATAATGAAGGAAAAGTATTTTGACATCTTCAGTTTTTAAACACAAACTATCGTGAAAGTGCTAAACACTGCACCTCTGCCTGTGTAAAATAAAGAGGAAACTTAGTCAAAAAGTGGAAGAATTTCGCTCAAATTTGGAACTAAGTTTAGACTGCACACGGCAACAGAGGGAAAAAAGTAAGTTGTGAAAGCTGGTCAACACCTTCAATCATAGAAAGGTAACTCTGAAAGTGTGAAAAGATTACTCACGTTTTGGAAAAGGCCTATTGTTCAGCATAAGATAGAGTAATACCCCATATGTATTGCTCATTATGCCACGCAAGATTAGGCATGGTGGACTGATCATCTGCCTGTCATCATATCGTGTGATCCAGAGGTGTTCCTAGCTCCTTGGAGCTGGGTCCCGCACACTGCAAAGGCAGTATGAAGGGATAAGGATAGCAAAACAAAAATTGCTGTACAGTACTCACAGGATATAAGCACGGTCAAGGGAGAAGCCTAAAATCGTGCTTATATCCGAGCGCGCTTAAATAAGGAGAGACAATCATAAACACTCAATGTGCGTAAACGGGATTTGATTGGACAGGCATGAAACAAAACACAAGTGCCAGGTTGTCATTTTACCAGCGAGGTTAAAATGCAAGGTCACGCGGCACACGCCAGTTGTCATAAAGTGGCACCGTTGCAGCGGAGAGGAGCTGGGGGAGGGCAGGAAGGAGGGTTGGTTTTGTAATGCAGTAGAGTGAAGGGTGCGAAAAGAGCGTGTAGACAGCAGACAGCTGGATTGGATTGCTACAATTCTCAAATTTAGATGCTCTGTTTTTTTTTTTCCAATTCAAATAATTTTTTAACGATTCGTTTTATCATGCGTGCTTAAATACATACCTTGCGTGATTAAATTAGTACTTAATAGTAAAAATTCAGTAACCTGCCTTAGCCATGCTTAATTGCGTACCGTGCTTAAATTGGCATGCTTATATCCCGTGAGTACTGTACCTGATAAAGACACAAACACAGCAGCCCTCCTATTACGTACTAGACAAAATTTGCTCTTTGTACAAGACAGGTCCACATCATAGCTGTGGAGTTGTAGTGTCTTCATTCCTCAAGATTTTCCTCTCTCTTGTAAAGACAGCTCTTGTGGAGCTTTTTGATTGCAAGTAGAAGTCCACTTGTAGAGTGTCCAGACATATTCACTCATGCAGTAACTTGGTTTTCTTGCAAAGCT
>JBCIKM010021639.1:0-16424 GCA_039654465.1 Melibe viridis
GACAGGGCAGAGTGGAGACTTCAAGTGGAGGCCTTATGTGCCACCTGGCACGAAGCAGATAGGTAACAGGTAGGTAAACTCCTTTCTCTTGCGCAGATTTTAGTTAAGTTTCTTCAAGCAAGAAATAAAGGTGAAGTCATTAATTCTTACAAAACTGCCAAGGAAAAGTGACATTACACTCATACATACTGACCGGCTAAAACACATTGCATGGAAAATAACTTACATGTAAAATATGTATGTACAGAAACACTCAAGTTCATTAAAAGAAACTGGCATGGTAAAAGAAAAAAAAAAAAGAAGAAAAAAAAGAGCAAAGGAATCTGTGTATGAATAAAACTGAAGAAAACTTTTCACTAAAGTTTGTTCAAGCAAACTCTACAAAAAAAGTAAAACTGAAATAGTAAGCAAAAGATTATGATTGGGGATTTCAAGGTTAAGATAATAATGAAGTTGCCTTTTGTTTTCTTGCTTAACACCTTATATATCATGTGCTTCAACTGCCTAAAACAAATTGAACTGAGAGCAGTGGAATTTGAAAAGATTAGGAAGAGAAATCAGAGTTCAACTGACAAATTAAGTTGTAACAACTCAAAACTAGATTTTGCCAAATTTTCATCGCCAACTTTTGCAACCTTCAACCAAGGTGATTAGAAATTGTCACAACCTGGGAGATTCCACAAAAGCATCGAAAATTCCAAAGTTTTGTACTGGCACCTAGAGACAATATTGCTAAAGATGGTTAGCAGTGCTGTAAATTAAATCTGAGTTTAAGCTACCACTTTTCAATATCTTTCAGCAATAAACCTTCAATCAATTAAGAAAAAAAACCAAAAAAAAACATCAAATTAGTTTTTATCTAATGTAGTATTTGTATTCAAACCACAGTATACACATCCAATATTCGACATTTTTTCATGGAGGAAGAATATGTTGAGCTTGCCCCTTTCAACAAGCAGACCAGAAATCTAAACCATTCCTCCATGAACTGCCATGAAATATTTCGGAACTTTTACCCAAACTTTTTGTTGTTTTGTTTTTTTTCTAAATCAGCACAACACTGTCCTTTTTTTATAACAATAATGGCTTGCAAAATTACAGAAATAGGAAAAATTACTAATTTGAGAACCTCCCCAGCTTGTTTTTTTTTTTTCTTTGCTGCATTTTTGTTTAGTTTTTCTTTGTTTCGTTTATTGGTGGCTTCAGGGCACCACAACACACGTGGATCATAGGGGCGCCCAAGAGGAAAGCAAGATGATAGATTAGTTAGAAGAGCAGATAGGCTTTGACTCTGCCAGAGACATTTTGACAGAGAGAGGATGTTTCTCTTTCTTTCAACAGAAAGTGTTCACTATTTGTCCTCATTATTCATGTCATGGAAAGGAAAATAAAGGAAAATTAAATATTCAATTCAATAACATTGCTATAATACATAATGCTTGGCCATTTAGGTATTTTAAAACATCAAAGCAAAAAAAAAAAAAAAAAAAAAGCATTCACAGGAGAATTAACACAAAATGTTTTCACAGATCACTAAAAACAGGTGTGATGTACATGAAATAAAAGCTATAATAACACATTAATGATTAAAATGATGATTGTTCAGTTTTGACTTTTATATCAACAATTCATATCATAGAACAATTAATAAAATCAATTGATCTTTTTTCCAAACCTTCCTGATACTTTCTCTTCTTCAATTATTTGAATGAATTGAGACTTAAAATGTTATGAAAGAGGACTCGACTAAATATAATATTTTTTTCAAAATCCAGATTTAATAAGAAAATGTGCTAATATAACCAACAACAGGAAAGCTTAGAATTTCTCAGTCAGGAGTCCAGGTGAACTGTCAAAGACCATCAATAAACAGTTTGACAATTAAAAAGGTAATAAAAAAAAGGGAGATTTCCTCAGAATATTTCACTGTCAGACTAAAAAGCTTTCTTATTCATGGGAAAAAGAAAAAAGAGGCATTGGATTTGATCAAGAGTTCATATTGTTTTTAGATTTTAGAAAAAACGTACAGACTTGCATGCCATAGCAGTTGAAGGTGTGAAGCAATTTTTACACGAAATCAACTTTCTAGAGTTAATATGATTAGTCCAGTCCAAATTAACATCTAAGTCTTCGATGAATGCATGGGTTTTTCTCATTGATTTAATATTTGTCTGTATTAGAATAGTTTAAAAAAGGAATAAAAATAGCTTGCAATTGGGTTTTTTAATTTTTTGAAAGTGGTACTTTTCGGATCAGTGGCACAGACTCAGATTTCTATCTTGTCAAACCCCCTAAAAAATAATGTATTACAAGACCCACAATTTAAAAATGATGAACTCTCAAAACTGCTGGGGAAAAAAAAATTGGCATGTACGCCTATGAATGCTTGAAGGGTATAGATTATTCATCGAGCTTACATCCATTGCCAAAAGAATAGTAAACCATGATAGCTCCAGACAGGATTCAACCCTTCACCTTCCAGTGTACGAGTCCAAAACCTTACTGCTATGGAAACTTGCCTAAAACTCAGCCCATCACTATACACAAGGTCAAAAACCTGCACTTACTAAATGTAGGACAGTAGATATTAAGCGAGATGGAGACTTTATCAAAGAATAGGATCTTCGTCCGAAGACCCATGCTTTTTACTCGAGGCATGATACTTGTCAATTTACTGACTCTTCATTGACCTGTATGCCTTCTCGCATTACTTTTTTTACTGGTCCTTGTACACTTTTAAACAGGTTTGATTTTTAATTCATCATAAAAACAGAAATTATTAAATAAATGACTATATTGTTGATGAAATAGTATAAATATATACAGAAGAAAGCCATTTCCATTGTAATATAACTTACCCAGCTTTTTACAAATTAAATAGTGCAATGACTTAGCTAATAAGGATCAGGAGATGAGCCCAATACATAGTAGGAAAAGTATTCCAAGGTATTTTAAAGACATTTTGAAGCAAAACAAAGGTAACCCAACTGTCTATACCAGTTTTCTATCATCAAAATTTTCTGAACCTTAGCATGTCATACCCTTACTTTAAAAGATGTAAATATTTCGTTTTTAACAATAACAAGAGTTGCCAACCCACAAGAGGTCAAATCAGTAAAACTGGGTGATTTTCAATAGTTTGAGACAATTTTCAGTAGTGTGTTGTTTTCACGACACTAAGTTCTTTGCATAAAAAGCATAGACCATAGACTCACTACTCAAGGAAAAAGTCTGCATCAGGTAACTTTTTTTTTTTTTCAATAAATATTTTTTTCCATTTCACTTCTTTAAGTTTTAAGCCCATTGGTATTTAAAGTCTATTAAATGTTCGACTAGTACAAACAAACAAGACAGAAAAATAGAAAATGGGAAGATCTTGTGACAATTTTAAGTTCTAACTCTTCCAACTGTTCTGAAACTTGTTCCAAGCCAACCCATTTATTGAACACCAAATTGTAGAATAACGAAATCCTGTGGCTACGGAAACCTTCGGCAACCTATTTTCACTTTCTAAACTGACAAGAGACATCGTTTGTTGTACAGTTTAAGACCAAACCAAAAAAAAACAATATCGAACACGTACAGTAGAAAATCTAAGTGTTGTTAGAGTAGGACATTTTAAGCATATGGCGATCAGTAACACATCGATCGAGGGTTGTTAGTGCCTTTCTTTTTTGTTTGTTATTGTTAGAAACAGACAATGAAAACAAATAAAGAGTTCCAACTACAGGTTAGGAGCTGTTTGGTGATATCTCCAATCCACCCGACCAGTGTACTTACGGTGACCATATGGTGTTTCTTTAGACTTGCCTGAACACTCTAGTTACGATGCCCGAACAGAGTTTCAATTTATCTACCCGTCCAGTCTAAATACAGCAATCAAGATAGTCCAATTCTTCAGCAAGTTTTGAAACAGCAAAATCTGTAGAATAAGCAATGCATACATAGCTCCGTAGTAGTGCAGACATTTCCATAGCCACTACAGAAAATCTGTAGTACTTGGCAACTCTGCAAGAATAATAATAATTAATAAAATTAAAAAAAGTATAATTGATTGGTATTGCTCAATATCCTTTTGCTTCTTTAACAAAGTGTGCCTCTTAAATAGAGACAAAAGTGGAGTTTGAACAAAGAAGCATCATACCAAAAAGTAAGAGAAAACTATCCCCCCCCCCCCCGTAAAATATCACAAGCATATGAGAACAGAACCAAAATTATCTTTTTCTTCTCCTCAGCAAGAAATGCCTTGCATACATTAGTTATTTAAAAAAAAAAAAAAAAAAAAAAGAAATTCATTGGTTTATTTACATGACAATTTATAAAAACAAATAAAAAATATTGAGCAAAAAACCTTATAACAATAATCTGTACCAAATATATACAATGAATTTGATAATTGGCTCTCTCCCTTACGCCTTATATTTAGACTATCATATATTCAATTTAAACCAAAATCTGATAAAAATGATTTTTTCCTGCAAAATTTGAAAAAAGACAATTAAAAAAAAATACTCCCTACCTCCCTCTCTAAAAAAAGAAACCAATAAAACAACAACCTAGTTTCATTTTAACAGAAAGAATGCCAGTCACATTCTGTCCTTAAACATTCTACCAACAAAATAAAACAAACTGCATAATGTTGCTTCATCTGCGTATAGTTCTTAAAACAAAATTGCTTTGTCCTTTGTTTTGTCTATCACAAAACTGGTGAATCTCCGCAGAAACTTTGGATACTCTCTCTTGTAGACAGCGCGGAGGACAGAGGCTGGCGCCCAGCCACCTGGATTAACTGTCAAAGGAGAAAATACACACAGGAAATAAGATGAGCCGTTACAGATAGAAACTATGGTGAAAATGACATACGATAATGCAATTTTAAAATAATGATAATAGCACAAAACAGTTCCTTTTATTCATTAAAAAAAAACCAGTAAGATACAACCAATCAACAACAGAACCATTCTAAACTCAATTTACAAGTACAGGGTGTTTTTATTATGCTCCGAGTTATAATTGGAATAACTAAAAAATCAAAAGAGCAAGAAAGATCTGTTTTTCTACCAACGCTTAGGTATTAATTTGCATTTTGTGTTGTACATGTGAGGCGTATGTGGCAGAGAGGTACGGTGCTCGCCTCTCAAGAAGGTCCTGGGTTCGAGTGCCATGAACGGCGAACATTTTTTCTGGCTAATTCTGGTCGGTTGTCACTCCCTGGTGACATAGAGGTACAGAGACCTCTCAAATCCAAAACTGTGGGTTTGAGTTGAATGAAAGGCAAAAATGACAGGCTGTTTTTCTGGTCGGAAGCCTCTCCCTGGTCCTAAGTAGGTGGGATCAAGCACCTAGTCCTATCGGAGACCTAGTCCTGTGTGCACATTGCCCACTTTAAAGGAACAGAGCAAAAGTTAAAAACAGTTCCAGACAAGAGCTGAGATTCTGAATGCAGATGTTGTTAGAAAACATTTTCTTAAGCCACCCTTGCAATTAATATCATATTCATGTCAATTCAAATGTCAAAAGTTTTCTTATAAACCTATTTCCATTAATGATGGACATTTTTCTGTTCAGTTGTGCGTCATGATTGTAAAACAATAGCCCAGCTATTGTTTCATAATTTCATAACTGTCTTTAGTAAGATTGTTATTAACACCTAACAAAAGGCTGATAAATTCCTGCTACCTTGCAAAAATATTTTTTCAGCTACTTGTTTCCTCCTGATTTTAAGTTATTCTAAATTTTGAATTTGGTTCATAATAAAAAACACCCTGTGGTTTTATTTCTATAAAATGTGGAATGATATAATAGAGCAAAACAATATTCTTGTGCATAATGAAAGCAAAACATAATCATGTTATAAAATTTATTACCTTAAACCCAATCATGTTTTGTTTTTTTGCAATCTTTTTTTTCTTCTGTTGATAAAGCTTTAGCCCTTCTCCAACTTATTTTTCAAAGAAAAATCATAATTTAAAATTTCAAAGTTATGTTTGATTAAAACAAAGACTTACCATCTGCAGTGTAAGTGATTTTGCATGTGATGTCATCCCTTGTAATATTGCCATCAGCCGGGGGATGTATTATAGTTTCACATATGAGAGCCACGTTCATGGTGATACGCACATACTTGTTGGGCTGTTTCAGATGAATATAAAAAGATGATCATAGCAAACAATGCCTGACAGTTCATGCTTACAATAAGTACGACAGCACATTCAATCATTTCATTTTATTGTAAGTCTTTTAAAAAATGTCTCCACTGTTCAATAAAAAAACTCTCACTGTTTCAAAGGATGAAAATTTAGAAGCATAAAGTTAACATTTCATCTGTTACTCCAGTTCCAAAATTTCAAAAAGAGCAGTGATACTGATGTTTAAACTTGATTTAACAAAATGAGTAAACAAAAATGCAACAATCCAAGAAAGCTTATAACTCAAGGTGTTAAAAATTGTTCATGGTTTTCACATTCCAAATACAATTCTTACAGGGCAGTCATCGTGGTCACATGAATAATTAACCACAATCCAACTGTCGGGTCCTTCATCATTGTTCTTGGACATGTGGCGAATATGTGACCAGAAGCAGGCATCTCGCTGAGAGGCAGGCCACACTCGCTTCACAACATTGTTGCTGATGAAGGTGTCTTCTGACAGCCACTCAATCACTCGACTAAATTCCAGCGTAGCTAAGGATATAAAAAGAAGTTAAGGCTTTAATAAAATCAGGTTCCAGAAAAATGAAACTCATGTTGAAGACTGAAAATTAAAATAAAACAAAAAAAGAAAGATACAAAGACAACTTCCCTGTACACAAGAAAAAATGAAAATTCTTAGAGCCTAGCAACCAAAAGGGAATGAGAACATTGCAATTAATATGAAAATTAAATTCACTCAAAAATGGAGAATCCTGAAACCCTTAAACTGAAAAGAACATGGTGCTGATACAAAAGCAACTGCCTGGGATTTTCAGCAAGTAAGTAAGATTCAATAAAAATGTTACTATAATTTTGAACAGAAAACAATCAATAATGAAAATAAATTTTAAATTAAAACAACGTGGTTATCTGTTAGTTTAAAATGATTGTAGATTTCCTCAGCATTTTGGATGTAACCATGAATAATGACTTCTTGCTATAATAATATTTTCAAGGTGTCCTACTCGATCTGGGGTTCTAATTGTCATAGAGAAACTTTTACAAACCCGAAAGATCACGCTGTTTTATGGTTAAACAAGAACTGATAAGCCCAAAAAAATAAATGTGTCAACTTAAAGTTAACATACTGCTACCTTCCCATTCCATCCGTGTGTCAAATGCCCAGAAATACTGGCACACCTCATGACCAGTGATACCCTGGCAAACAAAGACAAAAAAAATATATTATTTTTACCCTGGCAAATAAAGACAGTAAAAATAAATTTTCACCCTGGCAAATATAGACAGAAAAAAATGTTATTTTAAGTTAAACAAAACTAGTGAACCTGGTTTTTTTTTTAAACAAAGGAACTGTAATTTTGTTTTCTGTATCAATTTTTTCTTTCTTCGTCATAAACTCCATTGAAGTATGATGATATTTTTCTTATACAACTTTCACTGATTTTTAGATCAGAGGAGGTAATGAATTCAATCAAGAGCAAGGTTTGAGAAAAAGTATAAGATAACATTGTTGATGGGTTTTTTTACCTTTACTGTGCAAACTGCTTTCATGGGATCAATGGGGACCCCATTCTCTTCTAACTCTCGCTTGAATATCTTTAAATCTCCTTGATCCACAATGCACGTCCAGTCATCTTTCTCTTCAACAGGTTCTGTCAAAAGCCTACGTAGGTGGTTGCCAACAACTTCATTGATCTTCAAGGAAAAGAATTTATTTTCAAAGCATAAACAAATATCGCAAAGTTATAGGTAATTTCATCAACATGATTAAACAGGAGAAATACCTGGTGTAGAACAGCCATGAACAGAATTCTATCTAACCGTTTCTAGAATTTTTTTCTTTACCTGGAAACAGATTATATAGTAAGGTCTCTTTTAGGGGATGTACTTAATTTTAAACCTCAAAGGAAAACAGCCTTAATTTTTAGTCAGGAATGACAACCACATACTTCAGATACCTTTCACGTTAAAAGAAAAAAATATATTTACCTCTTTGTACAAAGGATGAGATGGTGCAAGAGATATTGAGTTCTCTGGTTTTGATGGTGAATCAACATTCAATTTCTGTAAATCAAAAATGCATTTATTATTTTTCAATACCCTCATTAAACAGAAACCATTTAAAGACACTGCACACATGAATCACGAAAAACAGTTATAAATGGATAAGCAGTGATGTATTTTGTAAATATTTTTATCAATTTCGATCATTCCTGGACATTATTTGGTTAATACTTTAACTCAGGATTAAACAATCCATTACGGAAAAGGAAAAACAAAAACCTTTTCAAAGGTCTAATTCCATAGGGAGCACTGCTAGCTCACTAAAGTCAAAGCAGACAAATATTTCTTTATAAAAAACTGACTCATTCGCTCAGCGCAGTTCATCTCTCGAGTTGAGATTCTTACTAGCACACAAATACATTTCTTGATTACCTTCTCCTCCTCTTTCTCTAATTTGTCTAGTGTTGCATCTACAGCATCATAAAATTCATCTTCTGTAATCATACAATGAGGTCCTTCCTGGGGTGAGAAAGAAAATAAAGTGAATAATGAGAGTTTCCAAATCAAAAGATTAAACCTGCAAGTTTTTAAAAATTTCTACATTTCTTTACGAGTAAACATACATTACAAGAAGTTTTAAAACAGATTAACTGAAAATAGTCAAAATAATAATTTTTCTGAGGTTGGGTGCGTACTGTAAGCTGAATTTGTGAAACACAAAATCATTTAGAAACAGAAAATTTATTAGATATTTTTTTACAGTTTACATGAATTTTACCTCATAGTCAGGCCCTCCGACAATCACTTTCTTATTTTTGTCGGACATCAGAGTCTTATAAGCATCTTCAAATTTTCTGCGTTTCTCAACTTCCTACATGGAAAAGAAAAATAATTGTAAAAAAGTTACTAAACGTTAGACAAACAGTTGCTTGACAGATCTCATGAGAATTTTCCTAAGCATGCATGAGTAACTAAATTACAATGATCAATCCCAAAAGAGAGTGTGCAGCTGACCCTAAAATCAAAAAATCTTTTGATCATTTTAAATTCAATAAAAAGTAATGCTAAAATAAAGAGTTCAGAGATGTTAAGGTCAGTATGGTCTGTTCCATGTCATTCAGCCATAAGACAAATTTGCAGAGTATTGGGTAACAAAAAGACTACAACCATCAAATGAAATGATTGAGAAAGAGTGATGCACAGTCTTCAATAAGTTGTTCAGGATATGCATTGTTTTTTTGTAGATGAGAAGGGCTTTAAAGTTCTACATTGTACATCTTTAAACTCTCAATAAAAAAGTGTCTACTTGTATAGACAAGTATATTTTACCAATCCCTGATTTGTGAACTTGTGTAATATCCATTCCAGCAGAGATGATTGTCTATTAACTGAAAAATTTTTGTGGGCTTAATTAAGTCAACAATATTTTATTAATGTTACATTCCATATTTTATCACTGAGGTCTTTTTACAATACTTTCAGTTTCAGTGACCAAACAAAAATAATGTTGACCAGAATATAAGGAATAAATGCTTGAATATCTGATCATCAAGTGTACAGACAATAATAGGATAGTAAAAATGATGAGGAAAAGCACAGACTCTGTCCATCCTCTTCCTCCAGGCTTCTTCCCTTTGACCCATCAGCTCAATGCAGTGAGAAAGGGTGGCAATGATGCCAGCTGTGGTGGCTTTGAAAGTGAAGGCTTCCCCTTTGAAGTCCACAGCATGGCCACCGTGTTGTTGGAGGATAGATGCTGTAGACAAGGCAATAAGGAATCCAATACTATATCAAGCAAAGTCAATGTCATTAACCTCCACATACAGTGCAATATTTCAGTATAATTGATTGTAACAATGATTCCAAGATGATAGATAAGATGTTTTAACCAAAAAAAAAGAAGAAAACACTCTTATCACTAAGAAAAAAACAATTATTTCTATTAGTGAACAAAATAAAAGAGCTTTAAAATTATCGCAAATCCACCAATTACAAAATCTACTTTCACCACAAATTATTTTACCCACCCAGGTCTCGGCCCCTTAGTTCCTCTGCCCTGTGGGAATGGACATCCAGATTGTCCAGGTCTTCATCAACATCATCTGGTTCTGTTACTGGAATTTGTAAAGAAGGAGTTCTAACGATGTGAAAATCAGAAAAAATGTAGGTGGCAATAAATGATCCATTGGACCAAACTGCACAGATATCCTATATTATATATTACATTCCCATTGAGGTCTCAGCAAAAGGCACAATAGAAATATTCCTCCTATCGTACTGTATTCAACTCCTTTTCTAACACCACTTCCTACATTGCAAAGCTGACCTCATTTTGCAAATTGTACCACAATTTCAAAAGCCTGTATTCAGCAAGCTGCAATTTAAGGTCCAAAATTTGCAACAACTAAAATTTATCTATCTTGCCTCCTTGTCTAAATATTCTGGTTGCCGATTACTCAGTCAGCAATGCCTACAGGGTTCAGTTTTTTGTTGTTAAGGTCACTAGTGGTTCATTTCAACAACAAAATACTCCCTTCAAATCACATTTCTTAAAAACAAACCGGATATCATTGGAAAGGTGAAAAAATGGAGTTCAAAATAATACTATTTTTATTTCGGTATATTTTTAGTAACAAACTTGAAAGGCTACCAAATAGCAGACATACCAGTTTTCCACAAATTTTATTAGTATATTTATGCACCAAATGCTGGCATACTGATTTTTACTTTCCTTCCTTCCCCGCTCACACCGTAAAACAGCTATAAGCTACTCCCACAGTCAAAGAATGACTGGAAATAAGGGTTTCCTCAGGCTATTGCCTACTCCTGCATGGCAAGGGCTTAAAATTAAAATTGTCTTCTCTATTATATCAATGCTTACCAAATAAGATGGGTGTCAACAGCATTTTACACTACAATTTCTCTAGGCAAAGACAACTAAAAAGAAAGAAATGTCAATAAAGATATCCATAAATTTGAAGGCCAACATATAAAACATTTGATATGATCACATACTATACGTACAATCATGAACAGCTCCATGATGGACAGCAGATGCACAGGAATCAAAATAACTTTGAAGAGTATCAATCTGACGGCACAGGATATCTCGGAAAGTTTCCATTTCTGCCAGTTTTTCTTTTAATCCCCTACCCCTCTGAAAGCAAATTAAAAATACACCTTTTTTAGAAAAATCACAAGAAAATACAAAATCAGCATATTATATTTAATGTTATTTGTATAGGGATCTTTTTTTTCCAAGCAAACATGATAAAAACATAGCACTCACCTTGAAGGATGATGTAGAGGCCTGGGATAGACTTGTCCCTGATGTAAGGGAGAGCATTGACCCATGTCTTCGTAGGTTATTTTCACTGCCATAACCTGAATCGGCCTGCTGCAACAAAATAAAAACAAGAAAAAATACTTTCATTTCTGACAATCAATAGTATTGTCAAAACTAGCGAAAAAGAAAAGCAGTATGCATTGTGAGAGTCAAGCCACTATAGTCAGACAAAATTTAAAATAGTTGTTTTTTTCTAGCCTGCTTTCACAAAGTCATCATTCAAACTTTAACAACAACACAGAAAGACAGCCTGATTTAATAGATTTTAAACCTATGAGCCCTAACCCCTTCAGAGCCCAAAACAGCCATTATGTACACCTTGATGAGCAAATGTTAACTAATGTAATTTTTTATTCAACTGATGTCATTACTTTCATCAATCCTCAATATTAAGCAAAATTCAAATTACCTTGTGAAGCTCAATTGCTTCAATCCATGTTTGACGCTCCTCAGACGAAGAGGCTCTCAAATACCACACGCTGTCATTCACACTGACATCAAATCTGCACTCGTCAAACTGATGGGGCTGTTAAGGATTTCAGAAACGCAATTGTAAAAATATATATGTATTCATCATACATCTTCTGACCTCTGGCCAAATAAGTGTGTGCTCTATAAAGACAAAAGAAAAGCAAAACATGAACTTTAAGTCTCTCTTAACTCAGAGATGCTAACCCCCCAAAATGATTTTGTATCCCAAAATTTTCAGGAGCATAAAAGGCCAGTCATTCAGTTCTTGTCCTCTCCCTCTTTTTTTCGATGTGTTTGCTAAATAGGTGTTGATTTTGTGAAGAACGCTTGTGGTGATCATTAGCTCTTGTCAATAACTGAGTGTATTGCAAAGCAATTTGTAAACTCATTTTTTCATTTCAGAAGTTATTGCCTCTGAAAAACCCACTGCATGTGCCTCATATATCCCATCCACCAACCAAGTAAACTTATGGTAGTCGTACACGGTTTGTTTTTGCCCAAACACTCCAGTTAAAGTGAAAATACTTCGTTTCATTCATGTTACCTGCCCGACCAGTCTACAGCAGCAGTAAGGTAGGAGTTAATCTTAAATGAAACTCCTAGACCCTGAGCACCTCTATGACCCCCGTGTGTTGTGATGCCTCATAGTTCAAAAGAGTTACGGTAGTATAGGGATCTGGTCAAGCTCTACCAAATATTATCTGTGGGTATCTGAGAGCTACCAACACACTTGACACTACTAAAGCTGATCAGTCAATATCACCCTCCTCCTAACCAATGACAATTTTATCAAGAAATCATTTATTTTACCTTCATTAATTTTCTTTGGTTCATATAAAATCAGTTTACAATTGTCTTTTACAGTCTTTTGAGAACGTGGATAACGAGTGGTAGGTTCAAGCTCAGACATGAGTAGGATCCACATTTTGACAAGCAAAATTGCAATCATAAATAGTGGTATTCAAGAATTATTTTCCGCATAAAGTGCTTCCTGATCAGATATATTAAAAACAGTGTTTGAAGATTCAACACCCAAAAGTTGAATTACTTCAACCAAGTGTAAAAGTTAGTGATAATATTTGTTTGGTCATTGTTTCCAATTTCCACAATTTATTTTTTTTCCAAAGATGAAAATAAACAGAAAATAGTATAGGCACAGTGCCAAGGTGAATCAAAGCCATAGAAAGAAAGAAAAAAAACAGGAAGTCGGAGGAGGAGGGAATCAAACCCAGGACCTGCCACGGCACGGATTTGCCTAGCCATTGCCAGAACAGCGGGCTTACCAACTGAGCCATCCGCCATCCCAAACAAATTATGAAACATGAAAATTTTCCAACTGTTTAGCATCTTTGTTTCAATTGTTGAATAATTTTTTAAGAGATGTGACTTCATACAATCGAGCTAAAGCCATGTCGCAAAGTTCAGCATCACAAATTAGGTTCATTTTCTTAATTACTATTTTTTCAGAGGAATTCTGCTGAAGAAAGCAGTAAAAAAGTAGTTTTATCTGTTTATAAACAAATAACTTGTATAAAACTAAATATCAAACTAAACTAGATTTACTTCTATTAAGTCCTTGGGCTGCTCACTCGCCGTCATGTGATAAGAATTTACCAGCTGCTCACAACAGTGCTCCCCACGGGAGTCAGTTTTTCGACGTTAAGGTCACTAGTAGTTCACTTTAACAATAAAATACTCCCTTTAATGTCACGTTTCTTATTAGCAAACCCGAAATCATCGGAAGGTGGAAAAATAGAGCTCAAATACTATTTTTATCTACCTATCTTTTTCGTAACTAACTCAAAATGATACCAAAAGACCGAATACTGGACTGGTTTTCAGAAACCAACCCTTTAAATTTTATGGGTATATAAGCACCAGAAGCTTGAAAAAAAAAAGCTAAAGTTATTACATAGAACAGAATTTTGAGACACAAATTGGCAGTTGCCAATATTGGTCTTGAACCAAAGATTTCTTTCGATGTATAAAATGAGGCCAACGTCATAGTTATGTGACATCTTTTGTAAAATCTCATTGGATGAAGCATCAAAATAAACTCAGACGTTGTCAGGAGATGTGCATTGTTTTATTCTAAGGTGTAAACAAGCCCAAAACCTAGCCCTTCCCCGCTCTTGCTGTGAATCTAGCCGTCACTAATCCTGTATTTGAAGGAGAGCTAGAAATAGGTTTTTCCCAAAAGAACTTCACTACTCCCCCATTAGGGGGTAAGCAAGCAACTCGTAATAATTCTACAGCACCAGAACATGGGAATCTGAAATTTTGATTAAAAAGCTATTTACCATCAAAAGGAGGCAACCAACCATAGCAAATACTACCCAAGAACAAAAATTCAAAGAAACCTCTATTTCCTTTTTAGAACTAGCATACCTACCTACTCAAATGAAGACCAAGAGTGACCCATGGAGTACATAAATACTATATAATGGTCAATAGATTCCAAAAGAAAGGAAAACATTTATACCCAAAAATTTTTAAAAGACACATTTTACTTGACAACAAATGTTTGCTGCAGTTTGAGTGTCTTGAAAGGCTGTACTTATTCACAGCATCCTTTTCCGATGTTAGAAAATTCCTCATAATGACATTAAGACAGAAACTGAAAATTTATTGACACAAAATATAAGTAAAAATATTAGTTCAAAGCTTTTAAAATCGTTTTATTCTACACTCATCAGTTGGTCAGTTGGTAATGGTCCTTTCAATTTTTTACTGAAGATTACAGGGAAAAGGGTGCTGCAAATAAC
The DNA here is from genome assembly GCA_039654465.1 of Melibe viridis. Taxonomy (NCBI): domain Eukaryota; kingdom Metazoa; phylum Mollusca; class Gastropoda; order Nudibranchia; family Dendronotidae; genus Melibe; species Melibe viridis. Next base: position 14,739 of record JBCIKM010021639.1, read on the forward strand.
CACTGCCGTCTTGAAAACATGAAATCCAAGGCTTTATAGATTGAAAAAGATTATCACCCAATGAATGCATTTAGCTAGGATGACAGACATAACCTTGGAAAGATCATTAGTGACCATTCTTTGAGACTTAAAATGTAGTGTGGATTCAGATGTTTACTCACTGGAGTCATGTGATAAGCACCAACAGTAAAAGAATGAAAACTATTGACCTCTAATTTCTACTTACTGATATAGTTGCTTTGAGGAGGGAAACAGCTCCTCTGCACCCAATTGCAGTCTCATCTTCGGATTTGTAATAGCTTAATGTGCTGTCTTTTAAAACAAGATATCTGTCCTGCCAACCATGAAGATAGTTGGTCCATTTGCACAACGTTCCTCGCAACGTTTCGACCAATGGCTCATCTTCGTAGTCATCTTCGTCGTCTGTCAAGCTCAAGACATTTGTTTCTTCAGACATATCTTATAATTTTTGTATTCCTATCATAAATTTTGATAAAAATCAATACAGAGTCCTCGCATGAAGCTTTTATGCTGTTTTTCTTTCAAGTCATTTCATGTATGATATTGTTTTCTGGTGCTACGCCATTTTGTCAATAGTTTACTTACTGTAAGCATTTCCGGTGAAAATGGTGACGACAGACGAATGCCAACGTTCTGAAAAGTCAAAGTGCATCCGTTCAGATTTTTACCCAGGCCCTTAGACCCTAAATAACAAGACACAGTTGCTTTTATCATTGATAGAGACAATAGTTACATTTGCTTTTTAATTCGAAAAATAAGTCGACTTCAAAATTTAAACCATTGATTTCCCCGATATTCGATCTTGGAAAACTGATCCAATATAAGACTGTTGTACGTAGACATTTACACACGCCCATTTTATCGATGGCTCTCCTCGTAGATATGTTTTTTTCTTTTGAAAACACGCTTTGCTTTAGATGTTAATATGCCCAAGGGTCGAACCCAAAGGTTCTTCGACTGTCTTTAGATTCTTTCCGCGGTGATGAAACATCATCAAAAGCTGACTATGACACGCAAATGCTTTCATTCATTCATTCATAGATTATACCTACAAATATACCTACATCATACGTAGAGATGAAAGTCTTTTCACCGGGGGGGCGTTTTGTTTTTTTCTCAATAACTTACTTTTGTTTCTGGAAGAGTCGTTTTCACTTTTTGTAGTCAAAGAGTGAAATTTGTCTCTTTTGAGTGTAAATATTTACTCAGCTCTGTTGTGTTTAAATAAATAGGTGTTTTACAATAGGCATTTTTTTTTCCTTTCTTCCTCTGATAGGTGCGGTGCAACTATTCAAAAGTCACATTTTTTGTTCGTTCTTTCGAAATAATTTGTTGTAGTTTAAATTGATGAAAATCTTTTTTTGCCATTATCAATTTAACCAACAAGCCATTGTAATAATGCTCATACATCGCATAAAATGCAAAAACAAACAAGAGACTTGGTCAAAAACTGAACCCATATTGCTCAAATTTTGGAACTGAGTTAAGACAAAATGAACAAGAGCCGCATGCAAACTTTCAGAAGAAAATATTAACAGACCTAGGCTATTTGGAAAAAAAAGTGGAACCCGGAGGTGGAGCGGACTATAATACTCTCTCTCTCTCTCTCTCTCTCTCTCTCTCTCTCTCTCTCTCTCTCTCTCTCTCTCTCTCTCTCTCTCTCTC
>JBCIKM010021750.1:0-16422 GCA_039654465.1 Melibe viridis
AATCCACAGTTTCAAAAAATCCGTTGAATAAATTTAGAATTTGGAATTTTTATCGTCTATAATTGTGTATTGGTTGAGGAAAGGTGTTATAATATTCTTTTAGACCTTTAAACACGCTATAAACTTTCTTGGTTATACGGTTCCTCGCAAGTGAACCAAGAAAGTTTATAGCGTGTTATAGTTTCTTTAAATATCTACAGGTTTTGGAAAACCATGGAGTGTACTATTTTTATCTTTTTGTCTTATCAATCTTATATTGAAAATAAATTTCTTTCTTAGTCAATCAATGAGTGCAATCGTTTAAATGCTTGCCAAAACAATTTAATTCCTGTGATGATACTATGAGAGAGGCAGCCATTTTAATACCAAGTAATTGTAGGAGCAAATCTCTACTTTTTTTTTAAACACAGTCGACACCGTGTTCATACAATTACTATTTTCACAATCTCTGATTTTTTACCTCAGAGACATTCTGATATTACAATCATAGACGTATTATAATTCATGGTCTCCGTTCAATAATTCCTTCTTCAGTCTCAAACCTAGCCTTTTAAGTGATTTGGTGGTTCATAACTAAGAGGAATCTGTTTTTCATCAGCAAAAAATAAGGGTCATATAAACTTACATTCAAATTAACAAACTGTTTTCGGTCATTGAATCCCTGCAGCAACAATACATTTTATAATTAACATCAAGTCCACTGAATACCACCGTATACTATTCTTTATGACTACGAGGCATAATTACTCATCTTTATTGTTTTCTGAACAAATAAGCAAAAATCCCCTACGTATGCCTTCTTCTTCTATTCTTTACTGGTTCTCATTTCATCAAATATTAAAGAACAAGAAATTCTGTATTGTCTCCAGTCCCCTACAGATTTCCTCAGTTTTTCACTTCACGAAGTCGTTTAAGGCGAAATATTTTTTTTTACGCTTATCACTTTGCTTTTCACTCATTATTATAGCTTTTGTCTTTGTTATCATTTGTACACAATTCTATAATATGGGTAATTTAAATTTTGCATTCTTTGGGGGCATTGCTAAGATAAAATCAATACAATTCTTATTTCAAAGTATTTACGGTTTATTTACGGTCAGTTTTGTATGGCAATGTTAATTTGAACAGTTTTGACTTAAAGCTGTAGATCATACCTAAATTTATATATATATATATATATATATATATATATATATGTGTGTATTTCTTTCGATGATGAAAGAGTGTAATTATTATTTTTTTTTTTTTTACTATTATTATTATTATACGGGTTTAAGAGAGGCTCAGGTTTAACAGTCTATAGTTTTTTTTATGGGGGTTAAAACTTCAGGGATAGATTTTTCTTTCCTTTTCATCCTAAGAGTTACAGTAAGCGAGGGATTTGGAACATCAAAAACTGCTGATATGGCTTTCCACACAATTTTTTCTTCGACCAGCAGGGTTGTTGAACTGGCTAGGCTTATTCCTAAAAGTTTGTTTTTTTTTAAGATAAAGGTTTGATTGAAACGTATTCTTGCATCATTTTCATAGATTAAAAAATGATTGAAGGGGGGGGGGGAGGGGTTTAAATATCGATAAAAGAAGCAGCATTGGTTTAACAAGTAGAAAAAATACATGATCTATCTTCTTTCGCTTGACTCAGTGGTAAACGATGAAGTATTGTATGATGACTGGGAAGAAGGACTGCTTGTCTCTCCTTATCTTTCCAAGGGAAGTCTTAAAACACAAAAAACAACAAACAAACATTGTTAATTTCCGTTACGGTGTCCATTCGTGCATTTATCATCGAAAATCAGTCACCTCTATTTCTTTATCGAAGCTGATCGGTCAGCTGCCATTGAATATCATTTGAATGTTTACACTTCGCGACCAAAGTAGCCCCGATAGAAAGAGGGGTAAGTTGGCATCGGGCTAGCTCTAGAATGTGTCATCTGTTTCTACCTAATCTGTGGTGTAATGATCGAAGGTTTCGACCTCGGGTTGTTCTCTAGCATAAAGTTTTTGTAGTAATTGTCAATTGCATCTAGGATTTCTTGCGGGTTGTCTGTTGTTGTTCCTGTATCTGCTGTGATCTGGTGGATTTTTCCTGAAGTGATTGTTCCAGTTTTTGTATGTTTTCATATATTTCATCTTGGGTGTTTGTCCTTAAGTTGTGCGTGCACCTTATTTTGTGTCCATTGTATTTGTTTTGTTGTACAATGTAACGTTTTTCTTCTACGAGCAGGAATTACTCGTATGTGCTGCGAGTTAAGTCTTTTTCATACAGCTGGAGGATTTATTTGTAATGTTTCTCATCCTCTTTCATGTTCGTTTGTATCTGGTGGCGCATGTTTATTGGAAGTCTTCACATTGTTTTGTTGTTTTTGTTTTTGTTTTCATTAGATCCCACCAGTCGATAACGTCCTGGTGTAGGGGTTGTGTGTAGTCTTCAATTATGTTTTCTATGTATTCTGTGTCTTTCCTTGTCCGAGGTCTGGTAAGCCGCCTTGATTTCTGGTCTGAGTGCTTGTTGTGTTTGTTTCTGTTGGCAGGTGTCGTGGATATCTGTTTCTTGCAGTAAAATTGTGTCTGCCTTCGTTTTCTGCATGACTGTTTTTTTTCGTGCAGCTTTGTTTTGTTTGTTCGTTTTTGTCTGCGCCCCTAATGTTGAGTGATACCAGATCCAGGTCAGGGCGGTCACCTGTCTGATCGTCAAACCTAGCAGCCATTGTCCTCTCAGTCTATCCAAAAAAGTCGAAGTTAAGCAACATACCTTTCTAAGGAAACCTTAGTCTTAATAGTCTTCCTGTCGTAGTCGGTTGGGGTAGCCCTACTTTTCCTGTCGGCGGAGGAGGTCCTGGCAGAGTGTTGGATTTGGGGGCACTTGGGGCAGTGAGTCTCTTCTTCTTCTGGCCTCACTCCTGGACGGAGAGGTCAGGAGGACATCCTTGAATATCAAAATGGGCAGCGGAGGGGACCTAGGGAGGGATGACGTAGGAAGGGGGCTGGGATGGTGGAGGGAGACAGGGGGTAGATGGATGGGATGTACGGCGTGACGGAGAGGCTCTCGCAGGCTTACGTTTCTGTTCAATAGTAGGAGCTGAAGGTGGCGGTGGGATTGGATTTTCACAGGGGGGACTAGAGAGGGTCGAGGGGTTTGGGTTCGGACCGCTCCGTCCTGGGGTGGGAGTATAAGAGGAGGTTTTGAACGACTTGGCATAAGGGGGTAAACATGCAGGAGGGTCAGTGTAGGTCGGGCTGGTGGTGAGGTCAACGGCGGTGTCCTTTTTCTTGTTGGCCTTGGCCTTCTCCTTCCTACTGGTCACGGTCGACCTGATGTCGGAGTCCGGCTTGAAAGGGGATTCTATAAGCCCCTTTATCTCTTGAAAGGTAGATGCTGCCTCTTGGGAGGCAGGTGCGGTCGCCCTTGGTTCCAAGTGGCGCAAAGGACAACGGTGCTGCAAGCATGGGTACGTCCAGGGATGGACACCCTCACCTTCGCCACCTTGTCCCCCATCCTGATGAAGAGGAGTTTTTTTGTTTTTTTTTTTTGGGGGGGGGGCATCATCAGCTTCCATCATCTCAATGCAAAATGAACGACTGTCCATCTCGCCAATTTGCCCCCGGGACACGACCATGGTCCCTAGTTTTGCCAAAGGGATAAAGGCTATCTCCAGGACGGAGTTCTTAAGGTAACATGGTACCCAACGAAGGGTATCCGTCACAAGGGATCCCGAAAGTCAAATGTCACCCTCAATGAAGGATTAGGGTGTGTGGTCCCGGGCAGATGTCCTACAATCGCCTCGCCCTCAGATGTCTTACAATCGCCTCGCCCTCTTCCCCCCTGAAGACGACAAAGAACTTTTGGGCGTCGACAAACCGGTAGATCCTCTCAATATTGTGGGCCTCGACCCCCGCAAATGGCTCATAATTGCTGATCAGCTGTATGATTAAGTCTGTGGAGGTCGGGGCCCCACACACAAAACCTCAAGAGACTGAGGAGAATGAAGGCAAGCCACCCCGCCCTCAAAATCCTCCGGACTAAGCTTCACCTCCACGGTGCTGGGATGGAGCTGGGAGTCTTGACCGTAAGGATCTAAGGGGGTAATTTAGGTTGTTTGTAAATATGAGGCGTGTGTGGGTTAAGGAGGGAGAGAGGGGGACGAAGAGAGGGAGAGAACTGGAATTAAAGGAAGTTAGGGAGGTTGAAGAGAGGGGAATACGAAGGCAGTATGGATTGGGTGGTGGTCAGAAGAAGTAGAATAATTAATAAAAAGGAAATCACACAAGCACAATATCCAGAACACACATAGAACAAACAATCTAAACGTAAGGAGAAAGTGCTCTTACCTCATAAAATGAAGAACTTGGGTGAGAGCTAACTTAAACCCTAGTGTTTGTACCCGAAACGTCCAGTTTACTTGTTCCTTAGTTCTTATAGAAGCTTGCATACTCCTACTACGGTATTTTATATTCGACCATGATGATGGAAATGATGATGGTGGTGCTGGTGCTCGTGCTGGTGATGATGGTGGTGGTGACGATGGTGATGATGGTGGTGATGACGATAGTGATGTTAATGGTAGAGGTGGTGGTGGTGGTTATGATGGTGATGGTGATGATGGTAGTAGTGAAGGTGACAATTGTGACGATGAGGGTGATGTGATGGTGGTGGTGTTACTGGAGTCGGTGCTGGTGTTGCTGTTGCTGGTGTTGCAAGTGGTTGTTTTGCTGTTGCTAGTGTTTTTGTTATTGGTCATGATAAAAAGTCGTCAAAACGAAAGTTGGCCTTAGCTTTTGGCCTTTTCTTGCGTCACTTCCGCAACAGTTGAATAACAGGAAGTCTAAATGACCAGATCGCGGAGTTTTTTCATGCATGTTTTGGAGAGACAACAACAAGTTGAGGAGCCAGTTTATCGTAATGTTGGTTTTGGTGGTTGTCGTTTCCATGGAGACAACGAAGAAGACGCCTATGATTATTATTATTATTATTATTATTATTATTATGATTATTATTATTATTATTATTATTATTATTATCATTATTATTATTAATAATATTATTATTATTATTGTTGTTGTTGTTGTTATTTTATGATGATGATGATGATGATGATGATGATGATGATGATGATGATGATGCTGATGATGATGATGATGATGGTGATGATGATGAGATGATGATGATAATGATAAAATAAATGATGATACAATTCTTGAACGATTTATCAAATTCAATGTGTTTTAAACACTGTACCTATAATTGAGGTTTGTGCCAATGAAGCAGAATTTACACATCTGTGACACAAGTAAATTATTTATTTAAATTTAAGCCATAACCAATCATGTGTAATGTTTTGTGACCGTAATCCTATATTATATATGTCTTCACTGTTTTTGGTTGCAACTGAATTCATCCATCATCTTACTCTTTTACATACATTACAACAGAATACTTCGGGACAGATTCATACATTATTTTCTTTGTTTTTATTATTTGCTTAAGTGTCATAAGCACATCGGGGACAGATAGAGGGTAGTGAGCTATTGGGATTCTTCAGAGCTCCTGACTACCCTGAGCGGGTGCTGCACGAGGCGGTGCGTAAGATAAAGATCAGTTCAGTCACGCGCAATAGGGCCTTGACACCCAGATGCCAGATATGATTAACTTTGAAAATTACCATATCCTACAGCGGGATGAGGAAACCAGTGAGTCTATATCCTCCCCCCCCCCCCACCCCTCAAATCCGTCTCTCCTTCTAATCTTCCATCGTACTATCTTTTCCATCCGCGTTTCTTCGCGACTCATCCATTCACTGGCATGTGATTTTCTTTACTCCTTTCATTGCCATCTTCTATCTGTGTTACGCTTTTTTGGCTTTGCGTGTGACACATTTCCATACCTTTATTGAATGTATTGTTATTGTTTACGTTGGTTGCCCCCTTACGTTGTCGTTTTCGTCCAAGTCCCTTTCTTATTGTTTTGTATTCTATAATATATTATATAATATTATATATATTTTTGTATGTATTGTTCATGTTGAAAAAGGGTATCACCCGAAACGTCCATTGTAGTGTGTCTGTTTTTTCTACCCGTCGCTTTTTACTTCGCATATCCAGCTTCCCGCAGCCTTCATTCTGTATAATCGGTTGCGCAATAAACTATTGTTAAATTTTCAATTTGAGCTTTTGTGCTTTTTGATGTGTGGCGTGCTATAGTGGACATGTACTGCTTTGTGGTATCTGTAATGGGATTATATAGAGTGGTGAACTGCCGAGGGTGTTATGTTTGCGCTATGTACAAAATAGCTAACCTAGATCCGTTTCATTTCTGGCTTTTACAGGTGTATCCCATGCCAAACGGAGATAACTGTCGATAAGCGTCTTGTCATGATCTGTCTTATTGTTTCGGTCCATTGTCTTACCTCTGTCGTGGTCTTTCGTTCCACTGTAGAGACGTATGCATTAAATGTGAGGTTGAAATCTCCAATAATAATCTGTTGATGCTTGTTCGTCTCTTACCTACTGCCGAGATCTGTGTATATTTGTTCGTCTTGTGGCCGGTCCATAAAAATTGTAAATGCGGTAGGTAGTGTTACCGTTGGTCACTTCTAACATCCCTAGTCGGCCTGAATTGTCAAAGTCATGTTTGCTAACAGTCCAGTTACTAGTTGCTACTAGGCATGCAAAAAAAAAAACAAGCAAACAAACAAACAAAAAACATAAAAGCTAAGGAACGTAACTTACTTTGGAAATCTTATTTCTAATAGTCTTTCTCTCGTGGTCGGTTTGGGTACCTTTCCTTTTCCTGTTGGCAGAGGAGGTCCGGGCAGAGGAGGTCCGGGCAGAGGAGGTCCGGGCAGAGGAGGTCCGGGCAGAGGAGGTTGTATTATACGAGTTGGCGGAAGGGGGTGAAAATGCAGGAGTGTCAGGGTAGCCCAGGCTGATGGTGAGGTCAACGGCGTTGTCCTTTTTCTTGTTGGCCTCGGCCTTGCCCCTCCTACCGGTCACGGTCGACCAGGTACCGGCGTTCGACTTGGAAGAGGATGCCACAGACTCCTCTACCTCTTGGAAGGTAGGTGCTGCCTCTTGGCAGGCAGGTACGGTTGCCCTTAGTTCCGGGTGATGCGAAAAACAATAGAGGACAAAAAAGAGGAATAAGATGGATACTCTTTTCATCACTGGAAGATCTTGACTTCGCAGACGATATTGAATTACTTTCACATACACATGCGCATATGCAAAAAAAAAAAACCCAATAGACTTAGCAACTATGCCCAGCAAAAGGCCTCAGAAATAATGACGCTGAAAAAGTCCTGCAAGCATGGATACGTCCAGGGATGGACACCCTCACCTTCGCCACCTTGGGAGGTATTGGGGGATAGCAGCATCCTCCTCTACCACCTCGAGGCGAAACGAACGAGAGTCTATCTTGCCCCTTCGCCCCCAAGACACGACCAAGGTCAATGGTTTTGTCGAAAGGGCGAAGGCTCTCTTTAGGACGGAGTTCTTCATGAAAAAGGGTACCCCAAATGAAAATTGCAAAATCAACAAACAAGAAACAAATTTGTACTACAACTGAAAAACAGGTTTCAAGTACCATCGAGCACGGAAGATTAATCATGTCCTGAGGACGACATGATCAACAAGCAATGGGAAGATATCTTAATATCAAGGCTTCTGAAACTTGTATGGGTCATAATAGGAACAAAAGAACGGAGAAAATCACAAATGATACTCGGCAAATAATCGAAAAAGGAGACTCACAAAGAAGCAGATACTGGATGCAAAATCAAAGCGCCTGAGAGAGAGGTACAAATTCCAATACAAGGAAATTAAACAAGAAGTAAGGAAACAGACTCGAAGCGACAAGATGGCCTTCATAAATGCCATTGCAAAGAAGCCGAGGAAGCAGCCCAGTGTGGAAAGCAGGGTAGTGTTTACAGACTCACCAAGGTAGTTTGCGGCAGATACTCTGGAAATAGAAATACGCCAATTTCAGACACGCAAGGAAGCCTCCTCACTACAAAAGCGGAACAAAATGCTTGAGTATTTCAATGAAACCCTGAATAGACTTCCTCCATTGTCAGAAGCAGATGTTCCAGAACGTCAACCGAGCTTGATATAAGCATAGAAGCTCCATCCAAAGCAGAAATTGTTTCAGCTATTAAAAACCGAAAAGCTCCTGAACAAGACAATGCAGAATAATTTCAAGCAGATCCAAATCTCTCAGCTAAACAATTGCAGCCCCTTTTTGCATCCATCTGGGAAAGGAAATAGGTACTAATCGACTGGACCAAAGGAACCATAATAAAAATACCCAAGAAAGGCACTCTTAGGGAATGTAATAATTTGCGTGGATTTGCTCTCCTGTCAACACTAGGTACAATTCTGAAACATCATTGAGCAATGCGCAGAATGGCAAAGACAACTCTACGTTAACTTAATAGACTTCGAAATAGTTTTTTAAAGCAATCATCGAGAAAGCTTATGGTGGTTTGGCTTGCCAGAACACATTTTCCTTATAATGAAGAGCTTCTACGGTGATTTTACATGTAAGATTGGAAACAGTAGTGAAATTTTGAGGGGAAAACAGGAGATAAACAGGGATGTGTAACGTCAGCAGTACTGTTCAACCTTGCAATTGATTGGGTGATGCGAAAAACAATGGAGGACAAAAAAGAGGAATAAGATGGATACTCTTTTCATCACTGGAAGATCTTGACTTCGCAGACAATATTGCATTACTTTCACATACACGTGCGCATATGCAAAAAAAAAGAAAAAGACTTAGCAACAATGCCCAGCAAGAGGCCTCAGAATAAAAAAGCAGAAACAATGACGCTCAAAATTAGGAATCCATGTCCAATACAAGTTTATGAGCAGAATTTACCAAACACTGACAAGTTTACCTATCTTGGTCGCATCATTACCAGTGATGGAGGAGAAGATCAAGACATCAGAAGTCGTCTCAGCAAAGCAAGAAATGCTATGCAAATGTTAAAAAATGTATGGAAATCTTAGGAATACAGTAATAAACCCAAAATCAAACTGTATAAAAGCTGTGTCCTGTGTGTTCTGTTTAAACAATATTATTATACTAAACAATATGAAACTTAAACAATATTATCATACTAAAACTATCCTTAGAAATGCATGCCCATGTACACGTCTGTAAAGAAATTTTCATGCTGGGATGAAAAAAGAATTATTATTATTATTATTATTATTAGTAGTAGTAGTAGTAGTAGTAGTAGTAGTATAACATAATAATAATATAGCATATATATAGCGCTCATCCACGGTCAATACACTGCTCTAAGCACTTTACAATACCATATCCCTTGCAGACAACCAACATGGAACACATGATGAGACAAGCAGCCTGTTAGGCGCTTTACAATATTTCGGACAGAGACAAGATTGTCTGATCAACAACCAGGGGGACCTCCGAGCTTTACATCCATCTCCGATTGGATGAGGTAAGTGTGGTAAAGTGCCTTACCTAAGGGCACAACGTCAATGGCAAGAGGCTAAACATGGGGCAGCGGTTCTGGGAAGTGACCCTACGCGTCACCACTCCAAACACTGGACACGATCGTGATTGCTTGACTCTCGCATGTAGCGAGTTGTGTTAACCACTGAGCAATCGACGCCATGTAAGGTGATAAACAAGGATCTGCACTGGCACTTCAAAACCTGAGCGTTTGTGGCATAGGTTTAAATCCTTCTTTGGATCCACCACCGACTATGACAACAGACATGTCCTGTACGCTGGCGGTAGTGTAATGGTTAGCACGCTGGACCGGCAATCCAGAGATTCCAGAGAGTCCCGACCGCGGGGGTCGATTTTTTTAAACAATTTTTTATTTTTCTTTCTTTATTTACCTTTCTCTATGGCTTTGTCTTGTCCTCCTTGTGACACCATATTCATACAATTACTATTTTTGGCAATTTTCTTTGTCGGTTTGGTTACTCAACACGACCCGACCCCCCTCTTCCTGCTCCAAAGGTGGAACAAAAGGGTCTACCCTGGGCGCGCCGTGTAGGCTCTCACTTCACTGAGAAGATGCTGGAGTACAATAATTTAATTTTGCACAGAAATCTTTTACACATGCTCAGTAACGAATTACAAAAAGCGGAGTGGCTCAACCACAATGCCCGAAGGTTGGGCTGTTCAGCATCCACCAGTTGGGGAGCATCAAGGTTGTCTTTGCCATGTGCGATTAGCAGTCACCCAAACATTGCGGGGTAGACCGTGCTACCCTGATAGCTTTTTATCCTGCTGCTTTAACACTTCCTTATCTATGGTTTGGGGGGGGGGGGGGGGTCACCGCCCCTTCCTTTTGCCCTTTTTTGACTGTGAGTCGAGGGCACCGAACAAGAGATAGTGTCCACTTTCTGACAGAGTTGCATGTCAACTTCATCCACAGTTGTAGCCCTGCCCCCAAAAAAGGAACATGCGTACTCAGCGGTACTGAACTGAACCAAGATGCCTCAAGGATTCCTACTGCCGACTCCACTGTTCCCCTGAAAACCCAATCCTCTCTGTTTCCTCAGTTAGGCAAGGCAGCTCACCAGCAAAAACTCATGTCTTGGCCTGGAGCGGTGGGGGTGGAGGGGTTATAGTCTAGGCACATGGTTGAACCTCACGGAGGTTAGACGGGTAGGGTGAGCTGTACATAATCACAAGAGCAGAGGAAGATGCAGTGACATGTCACTCCAGTTGGGCCGACACCCTTTGGAGGAGCAAGATCAAGAGAGTGCTTATGTTAGCATAAAAACAAAATGTCCGCCAATAGGGGATAATTCTGGTGCAAAAAAATTAAAGTTAAGTCTAGGTTGACATCTGGTCTTCAACACGACAAAAAAATAGGTGTCATAAAATCCCCACTGCAGAGGGGAAGTTTTTAGCCCACCCGCCCACGCTCTATCCCTAATTACAGAGAAATCGCCTTTGAAAGTTTGTTTTTCCCAATGTATTGGTTTGAGGTGTTTGCAATTTCTTCAACTTTTAAGCATAGATTTTCCTTTTTGATAAACTGAGCCATTGAAGGCAGCTTGAACCACAAAATAGTATGTTATAGTTTTATAGGTGTGATTAAATTACTGAGAAATCGCCTTTGAAAGTTTTTTTTTCACTATACGTTTCAATTAATTTTTTCAGATTTCTTTCATTTCTATGCACAAATATGTTTTCGCCAGCTGGGTGGTTATTATATGATTGCCTGTATCATGTTGGGCATTTTAAGCCCAAATAGGTGCCACTTTTTTTTTTTTTATTGTGAAAATGCTTTAATGACCTTCAAGGGGCCATAACTCAGTGACGGCAACTCTTAAAAATTGGCAAACGTGGAATCCAACTTACTGGAAAAATAGGGAGGATTTTCCCCACTGGCCCACGGTCTAATGCTCATTAACAATGTTAAAATCTGATGTATCATGAATAGCATTAGTTAGTAGTAAAGCTACACCTGCTTTTGCTCTGTCAGAAGTATCAACACCCGGCATATATTAATTTGTGGCTACCTAGATTTTCTACTCCGTCCTTTTTTCTTTGTTTCAGTTACACCTAAAATTTCTATTTTGTATTTCTTAGCTTTCTCTTTACCACTAATTGCCCTAACATTCCACATAGCCAGGTTCTTAGTCCTTGTACATGCATGGGTTAAGTCCGGTAAGGCAGTAGGGCAAAGTCCGATTTGTCTGAACAAGTTAATTTCATAGAAGCGGGCAGTTAACCCATTGTCCCCTCGGCAAGTGGTGGGAGTGCCACCTATGCCTCTTGCCAGGCTGTGCCCATCTAGTCTGGGTCTTTATTTAAAGCCTGTTTGTTATGGTTGAACCTATGGCAGAGCCTTTAATCAGGCCCCAGAAGCCACGCCAAGGCAGGGAACATGGAGAGGCTATAAAATTATAACAATAAAAGATATTGCAATTTGGATTGCATAGTAAGAAAGAGCAACTCCTAAGCTTTAAAATCAATGTATAATAACCTTAGTTACTGTTTGATATGATGTGTGCTGTGGCGCAAAGATTAACCCTACCCCCTAATTTGAAAACTTAGTATTACGCACAAAGAAAGGGCAATAACTATATGATGGCAACACCTAAAATTAGGCAGACAAGTAAAAACACACTCTTAATATGATCAAATTCAAATTAATGAAAAAATAGGTCTCATAAAATCCAAAGGGTGGGGGGTGGGGGTAAGGAGGAGAGGATTCACCCTACCAGCCCTGGGACTATTGCTTTTGATTTTATTATTACCCCTTGGCAATAATTTTACCACCCCATCCTGTCCCAAGCTAGTTTAAGGCCAAAGTCGCTGACTTCATCAGAAACTAAAATACTAAGATAAAGTAGGAAAAAATGGGACTGCTGCCATGTGTTGTTGACTTCAAGCGAGAGTTGACTTGAATTGAGGTGACTAACCGGATTCCACCTTTGGTATTCCATATTTGCAGGAAAAGAAACTTCTTATGATTTTTTTATGTGTAGGCTTTGTCAAGTTGATGTTTTTCCTGATTTTATCCTCCTTTTGGTAATGCAATTAGGCACACCATTTTTCTTTGGTCAAGAAGATGGGTGGATTTTCAATTAAAGCTAGCTAAGACAAAGGTACCTACTTCTAGAAGGCAAAAAGCAGAGGTAGAATCCAACACGAACAACAGAGAGAACAAGGTTACAGATTCTTATGAGCGGTTTTGTTTGCCTATTGGTGTAAAACAGGTTACATAAAGAAAGATTTGGTCATCAATTTTGTAGAACAAAAGTAGGAAGTTCATTAAAAAAAAAGCAGTTTCCATATTGAACAACAAAAATCTGGAAAAAAAATGAGAAAGCAAAGCATGCCATAAAAATATCCAGTGTCAGGCACAAAACGGCAGAGTTAAAAATATAAAAAGATTGTTAAAAACACATTTTGGAAGAGGTTATAAATCGAGTACCTATAAATAGCAAACACTAAAAGGAACTAACTGAATGGCTTAGAACAAACCACCATTCCCCCCCCCCCCCCCTATAGTATGTCTTACAACAGAAGATGAACACCAGCTCTAAATTCTTGATCTTCCTTTCTTCTAAATTGTATCAACTCAACCAGACTGATGGAACACACCAATACAGTTGGTGGTGGGGCTAAGGCAATGTTTTAAAGTGCAGGTACTATTTGCATCAGAGTCACCTTTGTGTTTTACAATCTTTGTGGAGAATTTTGCCTTTTAGCCTTAGTGGAGTGTTTGCATCTGACACCACACCATTCATAGTGTGGATTTATTTTCAAGAGACCATATCATTTTATTTTCAAGCCACCAAAAAATTCTCTTTGTAAAGATAATCTTGCAAGTCATGTAGACACTCAAGGTAAGATACTACGACACTTGGATTTAGAGTCATAAAAAAGATGCCTTCAGAAAAAGGTAGGTAACATTAGTTTTATAACTGTACAACTGTACCAAATTTAAAAAACAGGATGTAAAGAGGCAATAAACATGACATAAACAGAGATGAAGCTCAAACATAAGAGTAAGAGTTAAAAACTGAGCAAGCAAAAAGCTGTACACTCATTTGCTGCTGACAACTTTGTCACAGATGCAGTCGAAAATTTTGATTACTTTCAAAGATATGTAGATAAACTTACGTAGAGTGATTGCCTTTCACTCAGCGTGCTAATGAATTAAAAAGTATGGTCATCAATTGTTCTGACAATAATTTGGCTTCTATTTAATGTTTGGTTGCTTTTTTTCTTCTTGACTAAATTGATGACCTATTGGTGTTCTGCATTCAAAACACAATAAAGAACAGTCTTATCTCTTTTCAAATTTATGCTGAATGCATTTACTGCACCTACTCCATTCACTAACTATACTCGACCCATTCAGGAAGGGTTTTTACCCAACATTCACAATGGTGCCACTATCTCAGCGCACTTCAACTGACTGGTATTTGGATCTTAATTTTACCACATTTTTCACAGTTTGTTGGGTTCTGGCCTTCAGCAAGGCCGATGGGGGTGATGATAGACCCTTGACTTGTCCTTCAGCTTCTGAAAAACATAAATATTCAACTCCCAAGATACAAGTGATATGCCGCTTTACATCATAAACTTATTTTGTTGTCAGTAACAATCTACTCCTCTATCTTTTCATGTCGCTCTTATGGCCTGAAGCCACACAGAAGAGGACAAAACCACCCAAAGTTCCTGGCTTGGAAATAATCTATTATTATTTGAGGTTCTTTCTTTTTTTTTTATGCCAATTTGTGACCATACTCTAAATTTTGATGTTTCCACTTACTAATACTAATTTACAGTAGGTTTCCCCTCTGCAAATTATGCGTATATGGAGGAATGTACCCAAAATCAGCTTTTAAAGAACAAAAATTTTGACAGCCTTAACAGTCCACTAAGAATAATGAACACATGCTAATGAATTAAAATATCACCC
This sequence comes from Melibe viridis, assembly GCA_039654465.1. NCBI lineage: Eukaryota > Metazoa > Mollusca > Gastropoda > Nudibranchia > Dendronotidae > Melibe > Melibe viridis. Next base: position 14,427 of record JBCIKM010021750.1, read on the forward strand.
TGTAAATCAGCCTATCCACCGTCAGACAAACAATGGTGATTCTAATGATTGCTGATTTTTTTCTTGTGCTTTTTCATTATTGTGCCCCCCCCCCCTTTCCCTTCCCTCTGTCTGTGTGTCTGTCTCTGTCTGTCTCTCTCTCTCTCTCTCTCTCTCTCTATATATATATATAAAAGAGTAACTTTGCGATTTCCATGATCGTTGTAACCAATAGAGGCGAAAACTGGCCACAAAAAAAAATTAATTGCTACCCTCATCGTTTTTAAAAACACCCAGTCTGTGTTTCTGTGTAACTGCAAGAATAACCGAATTAAGAAACCAAAGTTGATCCCTCAAACTTTTACTAAAAATATGAAATGACATTGGTTCCTATCTTAGTCAATCCATTCATAGAAAGAAAACAAAAAGTAAGTCAGGCCAGAATGACGCGGGACTATAACCGTACTGTATCACTCACCCATCAATGCCTCAGTGGCCGAATGGTCAGTGTGTTGGCGTTACGCATGGCGATATGGGTTCAATTCATAACGGAGCAATTTTTTTCTTTTCAAACCAAATTTTTTTTAATACTTCACTCAAATATGTTTCACTTCCTTGCAGCCCCCAATTTTTTTTTTCTTTTGCCCTATTTTCTTAGTTTTTGTTTTGATATTGTTTTTGTTTCTTTCTGTAAATAGATTGGGTAGATACGTTTTATCTTCATTTAAGCTATATGTGAAGTCATGGTTGTTTCACCTTTTCCCTCTAAAAATGATTTTACAATCAAACTCATCCTATTTTCAAATCAGTCCTGAACTCCCTTTTTTTCAGAAATACGCGTATTTCTTATCGCGTTCGTAGAACGGGACCATTTACTAGTTTATATATATATTAGTATTGGAGACCCCCACATGTGGGGTTAACAGCTATTGGATTGAGTAGTTAGATCTACATAAAATTGTTGTTTTAGAAAGGCAAGAAAATGAAATAAACATACAAGCAAACACACACATACACACACACATACTAACACCCCCACACTCATACACTTACCCTTAGTCTCTTCCAATTCAATCATCCACTTAATCTACCGTCTAAAGAATGTATCATTTTCAATGTTGTTGTTTTTGTTTGTTGTTTTTTATGGATTTTGTTTTTTGTTGTTGATTTTATGTGTTTCTGTTACATTCATTCGGTCCAATAATCAGACTTTATCCATTGAACACCCACTTCAAACCCTGAGTTTTATTAATGGTTGCGAGAAAGAGACCCCATTTAGCAATAAAACTCCCCCAAGAATGCAAAACACACACAAAAAAACAATCAATTAAACAAACAAACATGGGTGAAAGCGCTCTCAGGCCAGTTCGCCTGAACATTACATAACAGCCCCCTATGAAAGTGGATGATCGATTAAGGCAAAAAGGATAACGTTATTTGCCCCAATATATTAATATGATACAGACCACAAAAGCGTCCCAAACACTATTCAGTTTTGTGCAAAATCTTAACAATTTAAGTATCTGAATTAACCCTGCAGGGCGTTTCAAAATTTTCTTTGCATTTTTTCCTTCTTTAAAAAAAAAAAAAAAAAAAAAAAAAAAAATAGATAGAAGATTATGTGACTGCATCGATATACTCTTATACAAGATGTTACCCAAAATGCGCATAGCTGTAAAGTTATATTTACTACTACTGCTTCAGGTAAGAATATCGAGAGCCTAGATCTAATGATCAATAGATTTTATGACAAATTATTGGTGGGTTATGATAGAAAAGCACTTAGTTCTGCCCTAATTTCATTAACAAATTTTTAGATGGTAGATTTTTTCATGAATCTGTTCGATCAAACTAGATAGTTCTACTCTTGGGAAAAATTAAATTAGGTACTCCAAACCCAAAATGACTTTACAACCATAGAACCTTTTGAAGTTATGCATTAGATAGAACTTTTTGTTCTGATTAAAATGATACCAAAATCATCTCGATATGTTGATAAATAAGAAAGTTATGACAA
>JBCIKM010021861.1:0-10339 GCA_039654465.1 Melibe viridis
CTGGGTCCCGTCTGTTTACATGGCAAGTTACTGAAATACATTGCCAGGTGTTTTTATTATGAAAACTACCAAATTAAGATTAATCATTAAAATAAATAATAGCAATAATAATAATAGTAATAATAATAATAATAATGACACAGCTAAAAATAACAAAAACAAAAATAATTAAAAAAAAATCACTTTAATGAGTGAGAAGGCTTAAAAACAAAAAAACAAAAAAATTAAAAGTAACTACTAAAAAATAATTAAAAACAAATGAAGATGATTGAAAAACAAAAGGTAGAATTTTTAAATAGGTTTTATCAAACTTTCTTCGCTGTTTTTCATGCCACAGGGTATGATGCACAACTTACCCTACCCGTGTGATCCCTAGTGTCAAAGACATACATCTGTCCATCATATTGCGAAGCGAACCCAAAATATATTTTTAAAAAACAAGAACTAAAACAAAAATGAAATGAATATAAAAAAACCTAACACCAAAAAGATCCCAAGTCTCTACAGGTGACACCTGTCAATCGAACGTGTGTCACAAAAACAAAAACAAGAAAGATAAAAAACCAAAAAGGCCAATGTGGTAATCGGCTCAATTCCCATTTCTTTGAAAATAAACAAAATGGCGGCGACCTCAGCTCCGGACCCAGATTCTAAAGGAGTACCTATGCAGTTACAGTACTTCAGCTTTTCTGATTGGCTTGAATAACATGAGTCCGACAAAATAAAAATATATTTCTTTGTCCGAATAAACTATAATTTTATGCAGTAAAGTAAATAAACACGGCCTTGAGAAGATATTGGAAGATTCTTTTGTGAGATTGCTACATGACATCAAAGTAAAAGTAATAAAGAAAAGCATACACAGATAAGAAGTGAGCTAATTAAATTAATAAATAAAGAAAAGTCAATTCAATCTCTTACGAGAAGTTCAAAAGTCAACAATCACAATAAAGGCCCCTTTGCGGTGAATATGCCCTATCTTCTATCCATAAGATAATGAACAATATATCTGATAATACCACACAACTTTGATACACGTATCAGACAAAAAGTTAATACATACCAATCGTTGACAATATTTCTGTCGCATTTTCTTTGTTCGTCTTCTTTATATCAATGGCTTGTTGCATGAGAGCGACGGCTGCCATCTTGGAAAATGAATCGTCAATTTTGACGAAATCAAATGATAATACAACTTGGGAGATTTTAGTACCCGGAAAAGGGCTGGTATGATTGATTTCACTAGAGCTTCGCGTTTGCGAGGTTCTCCTGAAAGAAAAAGAAAAACCAAATTTATTCAAGACAAGTTCAATTTCTGTTTTCAGTTAAAGAAAAAAAAATTGAGAGAATGGGAAGCAAAAGAAAAGTAAAACAAAAATAAATAACTTCGCCCTTTTTTGCGACGTCAATCAAGACCGACTGTGATTTGTAGTGGGCCTTACGTCAATCCATGGCAATTAAGAACAGCTGTATTTTCAATTCTCTATGATAAACTATGAAGATCTCTTATCATAGATGGAACTAACAAAAAGGGGGAAATTTGGAGTAGGCATGGAGCTGAAGTAGAGCCATAAAATGAAAGAAAGTATAATCGGTTCGACAATTGGTGTTGAGGGAGGGGGATGATGTCAATCAATGAGACGGGGACAAGCTGGCAAAAATTATTGAAAACGTTTTCCATCTTTTTCTCGGCAACCATGTATGGAAAAAATATTTTTGGTAATCAAAAATCTTTCTACGGAAACTTTTGGGTGCTGGAACTCAACATAGTTTATAAAAAAAAAAAACAAACATTTTACTTGTTGTGTTCCATCTTTAATTTCTCTCTCCTTCCTAAACTTCTCGTTTGCTTGTTAGCAGTAACTCATTGTGAAGTTTTGATCTTAACCATCTTTCAATTCCTAAAACATAATTCGTCTACTTCTGAATTTCGTGGAGCCACTCAACGGGGAGCAGGGTTTTGATAGCGAGCTCAGAATATTGCGACCTACGATTTATCCGTTCATCGGAGCTCTTCTTAACTGGGTTTTGCTATAGCAACGTACAAACAATCTGTTACAAATACTCAAACTTTTATGACGGATAGCACCTTTGTTTATACGGAAGTTGTCATCGATGGTGGAATTTAGCATACAAACGACAATAATACTGAAACTAATAAAGATCTTCGGCCGAAATTTTCTGTTTTTCAATTCTTGTATCAATCAGATTTCTTACACAAACTATTTTGTTTAAGTGTGATTGGCACCTATTGTCTTTTCTGGACCAAAGCACCTGGTGGTTTAGGATATCCAGAACCGAATTATTAATATTTTAGGTTAAATTATTTGCTATCTCCAGAGCGCACGCCTTCAACAGTTAATTTACAGACGCAAAAATGTATCATATTGAAACCAATATGGAAGAATTTGACTATGACGACGACGGCATTCCAGTGGTAAATGTTTCCTCAAATAAATCTGTTCACCATAACTCAAAGAAAAAAGGAAGAAAGCCATCATCTGCATTTATAAATGCTGATAATGAACAACCAGAGGAAATTTGTGCGGAGCCAGTAGTGCAAACTTTTCAACTTCAGTGTGAGGATTCAAAAGCTGTATTTACAATTGATGGTGCAGGTTATGATGTGACTTTGTCAGAAAAAAGAGAAAGGATTTTTTGGTCACCTATGAATGCTTCTGGAGGTATGAACTGTCACTGATTGATAAATAGCTATGAGATAGCTTTTTCTATCAGTCATTGTTTAGATAGTCTTTCCCCCAATAAAGTCTCTTTTTTTAGTTTTTGGATGGGATTTGTTAGGATTTCCAAGGTGGGGAACTGAAAGGAAATAGAACCTGCCAGAAATATATACACTGCAATAAGTGTTTCTTTTGTGTAAGCTTTGGTTAAAGACATGTACAGAGTCATTCTCCAAACACCTGCCTCAACCATTATTCAGTCTTTCTTTTCAGTCAGCTGTAGTCCACATAACTCTTATTTTAATGGTAGATCCTCATTTCAGAAACCATTCCTATGATTTTAAGTACGCCTAGACACAATTCATTTGTCCCTGCCAAAGTTTACAGTAAATGGATGAACTTTTGTCCATAACTTGTTTTACAGATAGATTCTCTCTATATTATCTGTTGGAAGAATAAAGCGTCTGGGAACCAATTTAGACCACCAACTCAAACATGACCTACATAGTGGATACTCCACGAGTGTCTTTGGATATCATTTTTATTTCACAAGCTGTGATCAAACTTGTATTTCAACAAGTTTTAATGGCTGAAATACAAATTTTTTTAATCAAAATGAGTAAAATGAAATGGATTATCAAAGGCACAAGTGCTGTATTCATTTTATACCATATCTGGGTTAATTTAAAACAGAAATTAAGATTTTTATAAACAAGAAGAAACATTTGAAAGACTCCTTAGGCTCTTTCATCTGATCACATTTATTAATACTTCTTTCAATGAATCCCTCCTCCAAGGCAAAACAACAAAGAACATTGCTTGATTTTTGTTGTGGAAAGTAAAGTAAAATGAAAAAATTAGTATACGTTGTAGGAAATAAAAAAGTAATTATCAGTCTTTCATTTTAAAAAATGAACGGTTTAAATCTGTTTCAATACAGCTAGAAAAAGTTTTGACACTTCATCACAGAAAGGAAAATGACATTGATCTTTTAACCACAAGATGTAACTTTTCCTGCCAAAATTAATATTCATGAATGGATGATGCCATTTACTTCTCTCTTTGTTAGTGAAATAAGCAAGGGTAAAAATCGCACTGTGCATTTTTTTTTTTTGTATTTCACATGTGAAATGTGGAATTGATTTATCTGGGTTTTTTCCTCTTTATGTCACTAAGATGTGTGGTATAAATATTCATAAGACATGCTTTAAGGCTTCACCTTTACTTGGTTCTGTAGTTCTGGATCAAATTTATTCATATCTTTAAATCTCTCATTTTACATGTGATTATGTTACCTTTTATCCATTGAACTAAATGACTGTTTATCTTCAATGCAATCACCAGTGCAGAGGAAGAAGTCAGCAAAAAAACGTTCAAGCTTTTTCAAAGGCAGAAGGTCCTCCATTACAGAGGGTTCAATCTTAGAAGGAATCTTTCTGTCTGAATTATTTGGTGCTGTGGTCAAGAGGAGACCAAAACCTGGCTGTCCAGGACATGAGGGAATTTGCCTCGGATTGGTTCTTCATGCATTGGAGCACAAAGATGAAAATACTCTAAGAGAAAGGATGATTTTCATGGAGCATCCAAGTGAAGAACTGTGCTTAACTTGGCAAAATAGAATTTCAAATTACATTAAAAGTGAGTATCATAAACACATTGAAAATCATTTATTCGAACAATATTTACCCTGTAAGATATGTTTTTATTAGTTTTACACAATTTCTTTAGTTTAGGTGACAAGAAATTTAATTTTTTTTTTTTTTTTAATATGTGAAGTGCATGGAGCTTAAGAGGATTGATAGGAGCTATACCAATGGGTAAAGGCATCAGTGTTTCTGTCACTGTGCTTTTCTGCCAATCATCACATTTTCAGCTATGGTTAACACTTATAAGTGATATACCTGTAAAAAAAACATCTCAAACATCAAAATTTTCTAAATGCCCTCTGGTCACTAGCATTTCTTGAGTAGAGATATTTATTATTACATATGTTTCTTTCTGATCATTCTCATCATTATATCCCTTCATATCTCATCATCAATATCGCCGTAATTATTTCTGACAAGCTGTCCTTTATCATCTCTAAAGTTTGCACTTTAACATTAATATTTTTGACAGTCAATGCTTGTGCAAACATAATGCATCTGCATTCTTTAAATCCTGATCATAGTTCATTTATGTAGATGATACCAGAATTTTATTTTTTCCAAGTTTCTTGGTGTTTGAGCTTGTCTTTGATCAACCTGCACTGTCTTATTTTTATCTTTATTATTACATATATTGTTTGTTCATTTCATGGAAATGTCATCTTAAAACTCTATGGGATTCCAGTATATTGATTTCTCTCATTATATTTACAGTTTGTTGCCACAGACCACAATCCATTAAGTTATTTCTACAACCTTATGCTGGCAGTAAAACTGGCCGAAATGTATATTCAAGAACTATTCTGCCAATATTCAAAGCTGCTAATCTTAGTGTTGATCAGATAGGTAAGTATATAGTATTCATTAAAACACCAAAATGACATTGCGATTGATTACATGCCATAGTTGAAATTCTTCTTACTTTTGTGATTTTTTTTTTCTTTAAGTTGTCAAAACTGAGAACACAATGTTGTATCTCTAAAGGATTTTAAAAGGAAAAAAATGTATCTTTGATGATAAATGATATTTTACTATTTGCTGTTTTGTTACTTTTCACATCTCTTTAAAAGAGGGACTTTGAGGATGTATTATCAAAGATTAAATTATCTTTTTGGATACAACTTTTCCATCACTCAGAAATTCCACACAATGAATTTGTCAAACAAGAAATGGTGCATCTGAACCTTGATGATTATGACTGGTAAGTTTTGGAATCTCAAACAGATGGGATGACTTTATAGTTGTATTCCATTTTTTATTTACCAATGATATAAATTTGAGTTTGTAAAATACAGTTTCTGGTTAGGCAAATTTGGAACAACTACAGTAGATTTATTTCCCCATATTTTGTAAAAATTTCTAATGTGTCCCATAAGTGAGGATCTAAAACTAAAAACACCATGATCATCATTCATTTTTCATATCCATTAACTTCTGTTTAAGTTCACTCAAAATCCATAAAACTAAAATCAAAGTGTGTCTGTATTTCAGTATTGCTTGCATGGGTGGAGATGGTACTGTTTCACAAGTTGTGGATGCATTGATAAATAAAGTTCAAAAAGAAGGAGATGTAAATATGAAAACTGGTTCCACTCCTTTGGCTGCGAAAATACCTGTGGGAATAATTCCAACAGGTTCGTTCTTTCACAGATTTGTTTCTTTTTTTGTTTGTTTGTTTGTTAGTTTTATATACTCATGTTAAATTTTTGTTGCTGTCACCTTGTTTGTTTAGTTGTCTTAATACATGACAGATATTTCTTTTTTTTATGCTGGTTCAAGAAAGCAATGTAATCATCTTTGATTTGTTTGTTGGAGTTTTTTGTTGTTTTTGCCAATTTTATACACAACTGGTTGAAAACTATAAATTTCAGATCGATAAAGTAAATATGATGATTTACAGCTAATATTCTAAAAGATCACTGTGCTTTTTTTGTGCTTACTGTTTTGTTCTTTGACTTTTAGGGAGGACCAATAACATTGCTCAGTCAGTGGTAGGAGTTGCTGATCCAGTGACTGCAGCCCTTCATATTGTCTTTGGTAAGCCTCCTTAAATATACAGTGTAATTCATTTAAAATCAGCCCTAAGAGACAACACTTAACACAGACACTTATGCTTTAACCCACTAATGGGGTAAAATTGAGCTAGAGGCTGTGGTTAGTTCCACCATAATAAAGCACTGAACAACGGGGTCACTTAAAGATTCATGGTCATTATTAGATTTTCCCTCTTAAATGGATTATTCTCAACTAACAACCATCCACCCACACACAGTTGTGATTATCTTCAAACTGCTGCAATGGATTGGACTGGATAAAAGCTTTTTTCATACTAAAAGAAAGGTAATTGTCAAAAAGTGAACTTTCTTCATGTAATTTTACTAGTTACTTGAAGTAGAAGTCATAAGATAAGGTGATAACAAAAAAAGGCTCCAGTTTTCCCCACCTCTGAAAATGTGAATTAATATGTTTCAATTTTCCCTATTCTTTACTCTCACAGTGTAAATGAGTATGTGGTTATCTGAAAAAAAAAATATATACATGAATAAGTTCAAGATCACCTTATCAGTGAACAGATTGATGTATTTTGTCATTTGGCTGGTCTTTTTCAGGCAATTTTCATCCAGTGGATGTTTGTTCCATTTACACCCCAGAGAAGTTATTGAAGTGGGGTTTTAATTCTCAATATGGCTTTGCTGGTCAAGTGCTCAGTTTTATGCGGAGGTACAAGTCTCTTGGCTCCAAAAGAGTAGATGCTGCATTCATCAAAGCCTTAACAAAGTCAAAATTGAGGTAACTGTCAACTGAAAAATGCTGATTTATCAAGCAATAACTGTAAGCTGGCTCTGGTTTTATGCTTCAGTTGATAGTTCATTTTTCATTCCTTCTTTTACTGTTTTTACATTTTGATCTGATGTATCCACATCTATGTTTCTGTCAATGCTGTCCTCATTCTTACAAACAGAAATGTGGCAAAACAACTTACATTCTTCATTTTTTGCTAAGTTTCAGAAGGGTACTTAGACTTACACCACCTGATAACATTTGAAGGCTGTCAAACATTTCCTTTTATATCATTTTGGAAATTTATTGTCTTGAGTACATACAGTCACTTCCAAAAGTAAGTTCAGGTGTGTTCTATATGTTTTAAATGAAAAATATTGAGTTTTGAGTAATGCTGACTTTGTGTGGCGGGGCATTATCATGCATTAAATAATCAATGTATCTGTTTGATTCGCAAAGGAAACAACACATTCTCATAGGCACTCTTCTTTGTGTGTTGCACAGAGCTCAGTTTTTGAAAGTCAATTTTAAAAGGATGATAACCCTGTATCAAGAGTCTTTGCTCTATAAGAAAAGACACCATTAGAAAGAGAATTTTTTTTATTGTTTCAATTGATATACTTCTTTATTTATATATATATGAAACTTCCAATTTGAGAGCTCAATGTGGAACAGTGGAACCTAGAATTACTTCAAGAAGTGATTGTACCTTATTTTCTTTCCAGGGCATATGAGTGTGATATTGAATATGTCCCGGCTGAAAAGTCAAATGAGCACAAAAATAGAATATGTGCAACAGGGTGAGTTATGTCCACAGAATTGGAGAAGGGAAATTCATTTAAGTAGTTTCTCTCTCATTTTAATCATACACGCATGCATAACAATTTATTTCTTGTATTAATAGTAAATCTAGCATTGGTGATAATTTGAACTTTTGTAGCTTCCTATTTCAATAAATATATGGCAGATTCTGAGGTAATTTGGTTTGTTTTCTTTTTTAAATTTTGAAACCTAGTACTTAGAGAATGCATCAATTGTAAGAATGAATTGTAACACTAATTAAAAGAGTAATTCACTCCAATTGATATTCAAAATTGCAGTCCTGTAATGGGTGTTCTGGTACATTAAGTCAATCAAATTTGCTTTCACTTTAACTCTTTGGCAGATGCTCTATATGTATATCAAATGTCTGCAAAAAAGAGGAGACGGATGATAAAGTATGTGATCTGGTCCAAGATTTTGATCCTCTCAATCAATCCCTTACCAGCAATGGGAGTTCAATAATAGGTGAAGTGGCTTCCAAATTAAATCATATGTAATCAAACTTAAATACTACCAGCATATCTCTTTTTTCTGTGTCTGTCTGTCTGTCTCTCTCTATCTTCTTTATTCAAGTTTTTAAGATGTCTTTATTTTTTCATAAATAATTTATAATGCAGCTGCAAGACTGCAAGATAAGCCTAGAAGTTAAGCACTGAAAAGTTGCAAACATTTGGTTTAAAATACCAGTGAGTATTGAAGAAAGATTTTTTGTAGATTCTATGATCATTTTTCATTCTCTTTAACAAATAAGAACCACCTTAACTCCCACACCAACAAAAAGACTTCTTCAGTAGACTCTGAAAATTGAGATCACTGAAGAGAAAAAAAAAACTTTTTACTCTAATGTTAATAACAGCAAACAAAAAAAGTAAACATTAACACATTTTTTTTATAAGCTTATGAATCATAATGTTTAGTATGATTCCTGTCCTGGCCTTTATTCCATTCTTTGTGATTTCAAATGCATTTTAGAGCTTGGTCAAGAAAATCCCTGGTGTACTTTAAAAGGCAAATACATGAATGTTGGGCTCTTCACCATATCTGGGGTGTGTGACATTGCACCGCAAGGACTGAGCCCATTTACTCACTTGAATGATGGAACTATGGAGCTTGTTTTAGTGAAAGAGGTGGAGAAAAAAGAGTTTGTCCGTCATTTAAAGAGGCACGGAAATTCCAAAAACCAGGTAATCTTTAAAAATTACATATAATTTTTCAATTTACATGCTGCCTTGATGATTTCAAATGATCAAATAAGATAATGATGTGTGCTTCATCCTCATTTCAAGTTAGGAGGTTTTTGGGGTTTTTTTTATTCTGCATAGCTTGAAAGAGCACTTTTAGACATCCATAAAAAATATGATTATGCAAGCACCCTCGAAAAAACTGCGTGGAGCTAAAATTAATATTTTTGCAACCTATACTACTTTAAAAACACAGATATAACATATGAAAATGTCATTGCATTGTTTTTGTTTGGTAGTAAGTGGAATTTGCTCAAAAGCAAGAAAGTCTTTACAGGTGCACAGGGTTTATTATCATGTAACGCCCAAATAATCCCTCTTTAATCACTGCAACCTTTGACTAAGTTGAAGTAATGAACTACTTCTCTTACTTGCAAGAGTGATCACTTTTTGCTACATAAATTACAATAATTTATAAATGGCTAATTGTAGCAAAATAATTTTCTGAACTTCAATTTGACAGGACAATGATTTTGGTACCATTCTGTGAGAGCATATTATCATTACATTTTTTGTTGTTGTTGTTTTTGTTTTTGGTTTGGCTATATCATCACAAATTGTTTCATACATATTTTATTCCAGTTTGATTTTCCTTTCATTGAAGTCATCAAAGTGAAAGAGATGAGATTACGACCACGTTTCCCCATCAGCTGGAATTATAAAGATCATGACTTCAATGAAATCAAATACCAGGTAGGTTTAGAAAATTCTGTTTTTCCTCTCAGAAACAAACAAATTTTAAGTGCCATTTCATTCATTTAGATAATCACGTGGATGCGATCATTTAATTCAAAGAAATAATGATATTCTATAATGCTGATGACATGCTTTTGATAAACATAGCTTATTTTCCTGTATGGGAGCATGTAAAACTTAGATGTGAGGGATACAAATTCCAAAGTGGTTTGAACAGTGTAATAATCTTAATATCTTATCAGTAATACTTGCTTTTTCTGTTGGTCTTTTATAAATTGTGCTTTTCTCTATGCCTTTGCCTTGATTTTAAGTGCCATTTGATTCATTTAGATAATCACGTGGATATGATCATTTAATTCAAAGAAATAATGATATTCTATAATGCTGATGACATACTTTTGATAAACATAGCTTATTTTCCTGTATGGGAGCATGTAAAACTTAGATGTGAGGGATACAAATTCCAAAGTGG